>JAVXUP010002959.1:0-95546 GCA_033070095.1 Escallonia herrerae | reverse complement strand
TAGTAGCACAAGCCCTTCCTTCTCCTTTCATCAAAAAATCCACTAGTTAACCTTTGAGTGGGAGGGTTATTAAGTAAGGGTTGATTCACTCTAGGTGGTACAGTCAGTTGGTTCTGAGGATAAACATTGGTTGTTGTGCTAGGAACTGGTTTAGGCCTCCAGGAATTCGTGTTGTCCTGGGGTTTAGGTATGGAAGGGTTGGGGTTAGGACTGGGTAAACTGGGCCTGGTAGTGGTCCTTGGCGCATGCCAAGACTATTGTATGCTAGCTTCATGCTTTCTGGCAAGAAAAATAGCTCTAGATAGATCACCGGTTTCAAACTTTTCCACTTCGAGCCTAATTTCCTCTTTTAGGCCACTTATGAAGCTCTGAGTAAAATACTCTTCCTCCAGCTTACAACCTTCACTCACCATTATAGATCTAACTGTTTCAAAATCATTGTAATATGCTTCAACAGAAGATTGTTGCTTGAGTTTATGAAACTCCCTTATCACACTCTCTTTGAAAAGCTTTGCAAACCTAGAGTGCACATCTTTCACAAATTCTGGCCACAACATTCTTCCTTTGGTTTTTATGTAAGCCCCCAAACCAATACTCAGCCTGGCCCTCAAAATGTATCGATGCAAAATTAACTTTATTATACTCATCAACTGGATTAAATTCAAAGAAACGCTCAGCTTTCCTGCCAGCCATAAGAATCTTCCCCCATAAATTTTGGAAACTCTAGTTTAGGCAATTTGGAAAAGAGAGTACCATTTGTTGTTTGGAAGTATTCTCTATGAGTTGATTCAGGTTTTTTGACTCCCTGGTATGCCTCTGGTTTGAACTCTCCACTTCTTTGGAATTGATCAGGTGCTGTAACATCTGATGTAGCTCAGCAAGAGAAAGTCTCACTCCAGGCAGCTCCCCTTTCAATTGGTTGACGGCAATCTTCAAATCAGGAATTTCAGACACTGTTTCTTTCAACACAAAGAGTTGTTCATCAATATTACCGAAATGATCGGCAAATTGTGCCTCCATGAGGCTTACATGTTTATCTAGTTGGCTCTGTTTATGGACCTGTTGGGTATTGTAACCCATGATTTTCTCGGGTAATTGTTTCTGTGTTGTAGGAGTGTAGGTTTTTCAGGTGGATGTTTGGGAAGAAGGACCTTATGGCTCTGGATACCAATTGTCAGAATCAGCTGGTTGTACAAGCTATGATTCTGAAGAACTCAGGGAAGAAGAAGAAGGAACAGAAGGTGCTTGGAGAGAAAGCTAGAAGGAACAGAGAATTTTCATCATTAATCCAAATTTTGCATGCCTCCTCACTATTATGAATCTCTCTCATATATGGAGAGGTTGTTACAACTGAAATACTAATTTCCTCTAATTTCTAGGTGATAACTAATTGCAACAGAAAATAGAAATTAACTACTAACTTCCCCAGACAATGAATTAAAGTTAACAAGGCCTTAATGGTGTTCCAAAGATCTCTCTTATTAGTCTCTAAATCATCATGGGAAACTGAGCTGCAAATCATAACTGCAAGACTCCTCAGCTGCTTTCTTCACGTGCCCATGCTATTGGTGCCAGCTGGAGTGTGAGACTCACGCGCATTGGTATTGAGCAATTTATCCATGGTTCCCTAAATATCTTCCTGCTGCAATGGCTGCTGATGCCTTTTGATCCTGATTCTAAGAGGCATGTTGGGGATGTCCATGACAATCTTCCTATCAAGCGTCTTCGCACCGGAACCCTTTTCCCACAATCCGAGTTTTCAACAGTAGCAGCTTGTTTGGATGGATACACGTCAACCGGGTCTAGGATGATCTCATAAATGATCCGTTTCCTGGGTAGGGTCTGGTCGAGTTCATCGGAGGATGAATTGGTGGCATCTGGGTCGGAGCAGATGACCCTAATCTTTTGGGGCCTTCAAGCTCCGTTCATGGTTTCTGTGCTATCGTTAGCCATTGATTTATGTGTTGATTTGCGGTGGGTCTTGCGAGGTTCGTTTTGGGAAGGGAGGCTACCCGTGTATTGGTACGCTATTTGTAGGGAGGGAGTTAGAAAGAAAGGTATGATGGAGAATCTTTTTGGGAAAATTAGAAAAACATGAGTTTTCTAGTTAATTATTTGGGGTTGATGGTTTTTTGGGGAAATTGTGAAAAGAGGGGGCCAAACTTTAAAATCCCTGAAGAGTGGGGTGGGTTAGAAAAAAATGGGTTTTTTTAAACCTCACTATTTCCCCTTCCCAAAAATACCCCTCCCCACATTGACCCCCCATCGTGCACTCCTCCTAACTACTCTCCCCCAATCCCTTTAGACCCCATTCCCTCCAAAATTCTGCCTACCCCACTCCAACCCCCCCACCTCCCCTCCCCTGTTGCGGTCACCCCCACCCCACACCCATATTTCCCTCTAACTGGGACTTTTCACCAATCCGAGAGACACGTCCTCCACCAACCCGCACTCTGTCTCCCCGCCTCCACGCACGGCTATCACCTCCCCGCACACAGCACCGCCACCACCCGCACCCGCACGGTCCTCCATCCCCTTCACCCAACCCCTCAGCCCCCAACCACCACTACGTAGTGGTCCTTCCCCTGACCCTGTTGCCGTAACGGATGCCGTGACAAGAAAATCAAGGATTGTTTCATCCATGTCGTTGTAGAGGCACTGAAGATTGAATTCCAAAGCTCGACATTGGTGCGCGCCAGTCTAAAGGTACCCTCTTCTTACATTTTGAGTGATCAGCAGGTTTTATCAACGTTTGTTTGTGCGCGCCGCTATAGAGCCCAACGTTTATCTGTTGTTGCTTTTTATGATCGAGTGTTTTTTGACAAATTCACGACCTTCTGTACTTTGGCATGCATGCAATTGCCTCAGTTGTAACAACTGAAATATTGGACGCACGTTGTTTTCTCTCTTGGCTCTCTATCAAGACCCAGAGCGTTGCATGAGTGGTTGTAGTCATGTGCACAGTTTCTTATGATAATCGAACTATATGCATATTTTTTGCCTTAGTTTTGTATGGGTACATCAAAATTTATTGTTTTATGGTACGTGTTCTAGATACGTTACGAACATTGATGACTAGGGGCTCAAGTCTAGTCAAAAGCCAAAGTGCAAAATGATATTTAGGAGGTCAGTATATCCGCAAAGGTGGATTCGAACCAAAGGGTTGGGTTCGCAGCATCTTTCATAGAAAGTCCGATCCATGCTCTATCTTTAGATATGGAGGTCACTTGAGGAGCTCTCATAGATAGCCAATGTCTCTACTGGGAATTAGTTGCAATGACATGCATTAACAGCCATTCTGACATGTGGGATAGATCTTCCTACCACGTCTACGTGCATATAAAAATGTGATATACAGTGTGCACGCCTTGCGTGTGTGCGTGCACGTGTGTGTATGTGTGTGAGAGAGAAAGAGAGAGACATACACGAAAAATTTACGTAAAATTTTCGTGTATGCCTCTCTCTATCTCTCTCTCGCACACATACACACACGTGCACGCACGCACGCAAGGCGTGCACACTGTATATCACATTTTTATATGCATGTAGGCGTGATAGGAAGATCTATCCCACATGTCAGAATGACTGTTAATGCATGTCGTAACTTTAACTTGAGAAATGTTGTGTTATTCAGTCGATATGATGTCCATGTTTATATCAATTCTATCGAAGATATCACTTCTTACTTCATGTCTACATTAGAAGCCCCCGCTTCCTGAGAATTCAGATGCTTTTTCTTTTCTTAATCTGATGTTTAAGTCCTCTGAAAACTATATAGTATGAAGCTCCTTCACCTACAACCACTGATGTGGGTCTTACTCAAGAAGAGAATGGGATACCTCTTTCAAAAGAACTCAGCTTGACAATTTTTTCATATCTAATTACGTGAAAAGACCATAAACACATTACTTAATGCAACTAATTCCCAGTAGAGACATTGGCTGTCTATGAGAGCTCCCCAAGTGACCTCCATATTTAAAGATAGAGCATGGATTGGACTTTCTGTGAAAGATGCTAAGAACCCAACCCTTTGGTTCCAATCAACCTTTGCAGATATACTGACCTCCTCAATATCATTTTGCACTTTGGCTTTTGATTAGACTTGAGCCCCTAGTGATCAATGTTGTGTAACGTATCTAGAACACGTACCATAAAACAATAAAGTTTGATGTACCCATACAAAACTAAGGCAAAAAAATATGCATATAGTTCGATTATCATAAGAAACTGTGCACATGACTACAACCACTCATGCAACGCTCTGTGTCTTGACAAAGAGCCAAGAAAGAAAAACAACGTACATCTAATATTTCAGTTGTTACAACTGAAGCAATTGCATGCATGCCAAAGTACGGAAGGTCGTGAATTTGTCAAAAACACTCGATCATAAAAACCGAAAACAGACAAACGTCGACCTTTACACGTCGATAAAACCTGCTGATCACTCAAAATGTAAGAAGGGGGGTACCTTTACACGGGCGCACACTAACGTCGAGCTTCGGAATGCGATCTTCAACGCCTCTACAACGACATGCATGAAACAATCCTTGATTTTCTCGTCAGGGCATCCGTTACGGCAGCGGGGTCTGGGTAAGGACCACCACGTAGTGGTGGTTGGGGGCTGAGGGGTTGGGCGTAGGGGATAGAGGACCGTGCGGCTGCGGGTGGTGGCGGTACTGTGTGCGGGGAGGAGAAAGCAGTGAGTGGAGGTGGGAGACAGAGTGCGGGTTGGTGGAGGACGTGTCTCTAGGATTGGTGAAAAGTCCCGCTTGGAGGGAAATATGGGGTGGGGTTGTGCAGGGTAGGGTTTTGGGGGTGGGTAAAACCTGCAGGTGGGGAGTGGGGTTGGCAGAATTTTGGAGGGAAGGGGGTCTTGAGGGATTGGGGGAGAAGAGTTGGGCGGAGTGCACGATGGGGGGTCAATATGGGCAAGGGTATTTTGGGGAAGGGGAAATAGTGAAAAAAAACTCATTTTTTTTTCAACCCACCCCACTTTCAGGGATTTTAAAGTTTGACCCCCTCTCACAATTTTCCCAAAAAAAAACCATCAACCACAAATAATTAACTAGAAAACCCATATTTTCCCAATCTTTTTCGGTATTGGAGAGGAATACTGTAGTCCAACGTCGTAAGATTTCCCTAAAAGTAAAAAAAGAATAAGATAAGATATTTTGTCTCACGTCATCAAGGAGTAGGATTGTGAGAATCACTCTGAGGCGGTCTTGGTGCCCAAATTATTCAATAAGACAAGAGAAGGGCAGATAAGTTACGATCATGTATCTTGTCGGATAAGTTACAAATTCTATTGTAGGTTTAAACCAAATCTAGATTATAGGCTGGATAAGATTATTTTGTCACCTTCACCAGCAGCAACAACCACTATCTGACCATCATAAACCCATCACCACATTGTGAACGTCATCACCAAACCACATAATAAACACACCCACCATCAATAGACAACCACATCAGGACATCCATCATCAACACTATCAACACACTACCACATAAGCGAGCCCACTGCCATCGCAACTACCATCCAAACAAAGCGACCACCACAATCGCCACCAACCTCCATCACTCACCACCAATCGCCCATCCTCCATCCTTTATGTCATTTAATAAAACACCATAGGAGAATTCATCCAAGCACTAGACCGATTTGAATGAGAGGCACAAGAGCTTGTACATTAGTTAACCATTCTTGTCCACCAATCATGTTCCATGCACGTAACACTGGGGATGTCGAGATGGAACAGGCACAGATGTGCAAAACTAGAATTTGGAATTGTGCGACTAGGATTTCCTAACATAGTTTTGCAAGTATCTAGTAGCAAATCTATTATTGAGTAAGATTCGACCATGAACCCAGATCAAAGAAGGGGAAAATCTTTAACCCTTGAAAACCAAGGCATTCTTGCCACACAAGATAGACCAAAGTAGAACTATAATCCATACAATGTGCAGAAGAACTTCCATACTGTGAAAAAATAGGTTGAGATAGCCAATGTGCAAGCCACGATCTAGCAAAAACAAACCTTTGGCTATCATATAAGTCTAGCTCGAAACCTCTTACCAGAATACTTTCTAAAAATAGGTGCTCGTGTGTCTCCTAATGTAAGCCACAAAGAGGACATGAATATGAAACATGGTATTTTCATTTGAAAAGCTCAGAACAAAGCGCTAAGCATTGATGAATAAATATTCATAACAAAATTTTCATTTTTGTAGGTATTGGAAGTTTCCAATGTTTTCTCAAAGACTTGGAGTCAAACAAACTGCTCGATTTAAATACTCTACTTTACCTCCAGACAAGAGTTTATGAGTATCTGCAACTGAAAAGGTTTCTCGTCCCAGACTGACCTCAGAGTCAATCGAACCTATGGGCAGCAGTTCAATTTTTAGAACTTAGGAAGCAATTTCATGTGAAAAAAGATCAAGAATCTATGTAGGTCTCAAATTTGAGTGTTTAAAATGAAAATATCTGATACTAGCCAGTGATCTTGCTCTCTGTGCCAAAAGACTTTTAGCTGTGTATATATAAATGGTACATTCGCTAACCACCGGTCCATCCAAAAAAGATGGACCTCCCATCAACTACATGCCATTTTAGTCTCTCTTTTAGAATCTTCTGCCCAACTTATGCTGTGCCAAAATCGAAGATCCGTTCCTAGCATTTTGTTTGAAAAAAAGCTTGGTTCTTGGAAATAGTGGCCTTTCATAACTTTGGCTATACAACATAGACTAAGGCTCCGTTTGACAGGGCTTTTTTTTCAATTTTGGAAACTGAAAAAAATAAGCGCGTTTGGTAACCATAAATATTTTTTTTCCTTTAGTTTAATAAACAGTTTTTAAACCAACGCTATTTTTAAAAACTCCAAAAATAAATTTTTATATCAGTGTTGGTTTTTTTTTTTTTTGAGACCACCACCACCCTCCTACCGCCAGTAGCCACCTCCGGTGACTACCGGAGGCCACCGCCACAAAAAAAAATTCAAAATAAAAAGGGTTATCAAACACCCACTTATTTTTGTAAAAAAATTAAATTAAATTAAACTGCTCTTTAAATTATATTTTTTTTAGAAACTGAAAACAAAAAAAAATTGTCAAACAAAGCCTTTTAAACCTTCGAGGCTTGTTTGGCAAGCAAAGCCTGATTAAACATTCGTATATCCCTGAAACCGAATCCTCCAAAACTTTTAGGAAGACATAAGATAGGCCAAGCCACCCAGTGAAAAGATTTATTAGATGCCTCAACCGACCACCCAAATCGAGCGAGAATATGATATAGTGGCTTACACATAAAAAGGGAAAAATAATAAACCAACATATATTGAACTAGTAGAGAAGAAAGCACCAACTGAATAACTGCAGCTCTCTTTGCTTAATTCAACAACAGACCTAGCTAGTTGCTCACATCTATGTTGAACTCGGAGAATAATGCTGCAGAAAATATCTGTTTCGTGCACTGTTACATCTAAATTAATACCTATATATTTGCCAAACTCTTGCTTAGCATCAAAATCATAATCTTGTTCAATCTGAGCTCTAGTCTTCCCTGCTGCATTTGGGCTAATCGAAAGGCTAGACATAGCCCAATTCATGCACTGGCCAAATATATTACCGTACGACTTCAAGATTTATCGTATTTCGGCAATTATTCGGCTAACCTCTTTTTGAACTCAAAGAAACAAATAAACATCATCATGACACATTAAATGAGAGATCGATGAGGAGCGTCTTCCTGCTTTTATCCCAGTAATTTTGCCTTCTTTTTCTGCTTCGACTAAGCCAGCAGACGAAACCTCAGAACAAAGCATGAACAGGAAAAAAAAAAAAAAAAAAAGGTGACAACGTTCTCCTTGTCTGATGCCACAATGCATGGTTATTCGCAAGCTCCTGGACTAAAAGAATGAAACCCTATCTCCAATTAATCATTTTCTAGGGAACCCCATGCACATTAGCACATCTAGAATGAAACGCCATCTCATATGATCAAATGCTTTATAATGGTTTTCTCGGGAACCCCATGAACATTAGCACATCTAGAATGAAACGCCATATCAAATGATAAAATGCTTTACTCATGTTTAGCTTAAGAGCAATTAAGACTATACCCCTACTTTTTCTTTTTTTTCCTTCGAACACAATCGGTACACGCTCCTGCGCTAAACGAATAATATTTGAACTACAGCGTCCAGCCATACAAGCTTTCTGATAAGGAGAGACCTAATCAAACATTAAAGGGTTTTAGACAATTCACGAAAAGCTTAGAAATAGCTTTAGAAATAAACCACACCGCACAAACTAAAAGAACGAAAATTAGCGACAAACTCCAGGGAGTGCTTCTTGGTCACTAGAGCAATAAACAAACTATTCATTTCTTTGTGCATTTGTCCGGAATTCAGAAAAGAAAGCACTACACGAGAAACGAGAGATCCCACAATCTCCCAACATCTTTGAAACACTACTGCTGGGATCCGGTCAAAACCTGTTGCCTTACAGCTTCTAAGTTGGAATATAACTCTTTTAACCTCGTCCAGTGTGAGAGCTTGAAGTAAAAGATTCAGTTGAGAGGGTAAAAGGGAAGGCAAAGGAAGACCTTGCAAATATGTACTTTCCAAATCCTCATTGTACCCTAACAAAAAAGAGAGGAAAATAGATCCTTACTATAAGAAACTGCATATCAACCTCGTCCGTTAACACCTTCCCACAATCATTAGTAAATGAAAGGATTTGGTTACTCCGTCTTTGAATAATAGTACAGGCTTAAAATGATTTTTGTAGTTCGATCTCCAAACTTAAGGCATGAGATTTTGGCCGTTGGACCCAAAACAACTCTTTACATCTAAGTAAAAAGTCCATCTTAGATCTAGAAAAATATTATAAGAGCCCGTTTGAGATTGATTAAAAAAGACAGATTCAACTTAAATTTTAATTAGTTTTCAAAATCTGATTTAATCAGAATCAGTTTGATATTTGGTAAAAGTAATTGTAATCTAAATTAGATCTATAAAAAGTACTTAAATCACTTTCACTATGACAAAATGACCATATACACTTAATAAACATATTCTAATATTTAAGCAACATTAACATAATTTTTATTCGTAAATAATTGTAATGCTCAAATAAGTTATTAAAATAACTATTTTCATGTACATACAGAAGTTGTTACTTTTTATTTTAAATTAAAAACACAAACAATCTCATGTTATTGCTTATAGTACGATAACATCCCCAAATTACAAATAAATTTTATCTTAAGTAAAAAAAAAAGATTATCTAGTTGTAGGAGAAGAGTTTAGCAATAGGAGAAGTGATAAACTCTAAAAACTATCTAAGATAATTAATTAAGGGGTATGAGAGGTTTTTTTTTTAAAAAAAAATATGAGGATAGGATGGTAAATTAGAAGGTCAAACCTGATTATGAAAACGTTATTATTTCATAATCCTCACTTTTGAAGATTATGAATTAAATCAGTTTTTAGTTTCTGATGATAAATTAAATCTCTTAATCTCTTTTACCAAACACCCACTTACCAATCATTCCGTAAGAATGCAAGTTGGCAAAGCAATCATAACTCTGAGGGTGTAAACACTCATAAGAGATTGTGAATGACGCATTAATTGAAAGAAAGGGCAACCAACAATAGGAAATGACTCTGAAAGTCAGAGAGTCATATGGCTTCAAAATGATGAGACAAAGGAAACTTCTTACAGACAGGATTTGAATTACAAAGTACTGAGACAAGATCAGATCTTTCTATTTTAAATTACAAGCTATTGCAGACGGATAACGCACAATCCATGACGTAGAGGCCATGATTCATCCAATTCTTCATAGACAAAATTATTTTCCAGAGAGCCACAAACCGAAGTAAACAATGCCCCCCCCCCCCCCCCCCCCCAGCGGATATCAGATAGGCAAAATAATGTAAAAATATCTCTAAATGCTAAAGCTTCGGGAATTACATAAGAATGCCTACTAGATTTCTCAGGAGACTACAAAATTTCATTAAAATCCCCACATAAAGAAAGGACAACTACAAAGCCCTAGAATTAAAGCAATAATGTCCCAAGTACTATTTCGAAGATGTACTTGAGGACGCCCGTAAACAAACCCATGGTGTTCAGTAACCCCCTGCAGAGTGATTCTCGAAGTTAAAATAATTTATTTATGCACATGACAAACAATCATAAAAATAGGCGATCTCTAGCCCAACCATAGCCCTCCACCAAGCCTTACAGGATCAATACCCACAAAGTCAAGAAAACCCGATGAATGAAACAGACACGCTACTTTAACAACAAATGTTTTTGTTTCTGATATACCTCAAATAAAACTCTCAACAATTGGGGAATACCGGCAATCCTAGTTGAACTGGAAGACTGATAGTTATTTTATCAGAGATCAGGACGTGATCCTCAAGGATCCTAATGCGATCCTAATACATCTAGCCTACGGCCCAGTCTTACTAGGGCTCTTCTTCCTACCGCTATATAAAGGGGTCTACCCCCAGGTATAAGGACGGACACACTGACTTAAGCATCGGAGAGTTCTCTGCCGGGAACCCCACCCGGCGGTCACTCGTTTTCTGTCTTGCAGGTCATCGGTCCAGGCTCGGGTTCCGCAACGTACGCGGGACATATTTTTAGCAGCAATATTTTGGCGCCATCCGTGGGACCCACCAGCCTAGCCGTTTGACCTCAAGAGAATCCAATAGTTGTATCCCAAACTGTCAGCGACAACGTGTCGGAACCACCGACAGAATCGCCGCTGTAGCAGGTTTCCAGATTGAATTATCGTCACAAAAATACAACGCATTGTTCGAAGAAAATTCAGAACAGACAAAGTGCCTCCAAGTCACCGATGGCACCTCTGAAACAAAAAAAAAGTATCAACATGGAAGAAGGCACCACAACGCAGCTCTGCCGTCATGGGCAAAACCCTAAACCACAGCGGTGCCACATACGTCAACAGCACCTACGTGGGCAGGCCCACACCCATTCAACCATGGCACTACCAGAGTCATCACCTACGGGGTCACGGGCACTATGAACCGTCGACCACCGCCGCGAAGCTGCCGGAGCAGCCACAACAACAACAACCTGTAATTGACGCAAAGCTCCTGGAGGCAACAACAAGCATCTCAACAACAACAAAAAAGAGAGAAGAAGAAGCAGAAAGATGAAGAGGACAACGGCAGCATCGCCGGCCATGGGTTAGGACCCCAACGCCGCCACCGCGACGTCTCCTCCGGCAAGGTGCCAGCCAACCCCGCTCATAGCCAGGCCACCCACTGCCGGTGAGAGGCCATCGACACGTATACCGAGGGATTGCTACCCTTTCTTTGAGATCCGTTCATCGATGCACCAGCATTCCCCTTGAGATCTGCTTCGTCGATCGCCGCTGAGGCGCCAACTCTATCGGCCACCGCTGCTGCATCACCCCCTCAGCCACCGACGGCAATCAGGCAGCTCCACCGCCATCACCACAACCTTCGCGGAGCCACCACGACAAAGGCAACGCCGCCCGGTCACCGCCGTCCAAAGAATCGGCTCCACCAAAAATCAATTGCGACGGTGCCCCTTCGCCAGCTTCCTCACCACCACAGGTCTCCGGCGGCATACCATCGAAGACCGTGACGACGTAGTAGGCATCACCGAACTACGTGCCACTGCGGCCCTGACGCCTCCATCATCGGCATGAGGAGACAATAAACGGTGCCCCCTCGCCGTTCAGTTTGGATTTGCACCACTCGGCTCCTGATCTGAGACACCGCACCTTCGGGGAAAGCACCGATGTCGTCCACCCAATCGGTGAATCGTATCCAAATCCAAGCATCATCAATATCCCAAGAAGTTAAATAAATAAATAAAAAAAAGGGAAGAAGAAGAAGCTGATTGCGTCGTCATCCTCCGGAGCAAGGCGCCGACGCCGCACCACCGTGGCTTCACCAGACGCCGCACCATCCACGATGGTCAGTCGTAATCAACGACGACCAACTCACCGTCCAAAACCATGGCAGGCCCTGCGGGAAAACACCGGCGCCACAGCCTATTTGTTGCCACCGCTTCCTCAAGATGCACGCCACCGCGACGAGCGATAGGGCGACGCCATCACCACCACGATGGGAAGCACATCACTGTCTCACCCTTGCGGCTACTAATTGCCAGATCTGCTTCATGTTCAGATCCATTGCCCGCAATGCACGCCGGCTCAATGCCGTACCACGGTCACCGGCCGAATGCGCGAAGATCGGGGATGACGAATTTGCTGGTGGCTATGGTCACCGTTTAGGGGACTGCCTCACCGTCGCTCTATCGTCACCGTTGGTCCACCACCGGAGAGCATCGCGCCGTCGCCTCACGAAGCTGTTTCTCTCTTTGTCAAAGGGAAAGTGGAGCAGACCCAATAAGGTGCATTCCTTCTTTTTAGAAATTTTTACATTACCCCACAAAAAGGCATATTTGTATTTTAGACCCACGAGGTCTCCTTTATTTCACACATGCCACACCTTTTAATAGCATTAAGGTTTTAATCTGTGCAAAAAGCATATTTATGTTCTAGACCCAAAAGGTCTCATTTATTTACCTTAGGTCACATACTTTTAAAAGTATTAAGTTTTTAACAGTCAAAAAGGCCTATTTATGCTTTAGACTCCCAGGGTCTTATTTGTTTGACATATGCCACGAATCCTTCAAGCGTTAAGCTTTTTGTAACACGTATTTGAATAGAAGACCTACACGGTCTCATGAATTCACGTATGCCACGCATTCTTTAAAAGCATGCACACATGTTGTATTTTCTGGCACGTCGTTAAAATTAAAACGACTACAATTCTAGGCACTAACAAGCCTCATAAGGACTGCTTCTCCTATGTGCTCGTATATTTCCTAGACCTATGTTTAATTTGGGTCTAGCATTATCTAGTTGCACCAATTAACGCAAGTACGTCACAAGTCGAGGATTCTGATTGCTATGACGTTTTAAACTCACCTGCGACACGCAGTGCAGCACACCCCCTGTCGGCTAACAGACAAAACCCCAAGGGAGCTGCGGTGTTGAACACCGCTCTCAATTATGTGTTAAAAACATAGTCGAACTTTTAAGTTCATGTGCTTTAATTGCTTCAGAAGCTGTTTTTTCAGTCATGTACTTTTTCTTGTTGCAAGGGTTTATACTGTGCTCGTAAGCATCAACAACGACACAAAAGCCACTTCACAAGCAAGGAACAAATTCACAGCACCCGGCAACTTAAGGGTTTTTACAGCAGTATCCTGCTGCCGAGCTCGGAATTATATATCCGGTCATACAGTGACCGACTATCAATGGTCAAACATTCACACCAGCACATGCTACCAATGCAACTGGTGAATCAGAGCACTTTGCGCTCCATCTGCCCCCAAGGGCACGTATGGTGAGAACTCTAAGTTCTGTCCAGCCCCCCAGGGCATTTACATGAGCTACACGCTTCATACTCCCTCAAGGGCACATACGAGAATTCTAAGTTTCGTGCTCCATTAGCCCTCAAGGGCGCTTATCTGAACTCTACGTTCCACTAGCCCTCTAGGGCGGTCCCTCAAGGGACGAACACCCTCAAGGGTGACAGGATAGAGCTCAAGTTCTATCCGAACGGTTTAGCTATAGTTCTAACCCGTGAAACGGCAAAACCAAGTGGGAGTTCGTCACCCTACCCTGTTTTGTTAATTCGAAACCTGGCCGAGCGTGAGTGCGAGGCTTCTTTGCCAGCCCTTAGCTGACGATAAGGGTTCGCGTCAAAGTAAAACGTAAGCATGATGTGGTCAGCTCAAGCTAAAGAACACACACTTGCACAAAACAAACACCCTCCACAGGAGAGGTGACCCCTCAAGGGGACATTCAAACACTTAGCACATGCAACAACTTGCATGCACAACTTTGTGTCCTCTCTCTAGAGAGGCTAACGTGGGGCACGCCTCTAATGGATCCCGAGATCCCATGATTCATCTTCCTAAAGATGATTCCGAGTAGCCTACTTAGGCGACATTCGAAAGACCTAGCTCTCAAGAGCTAGAGTTCTAGCATCCTACTCGGGCAAAGTTCCAAGGCTTAAGCTTCCAAGAGCTTCGGTCCGAGCACATGGAGTAGAGAAATATTATTACCCCTACAAGCGGATGGAGAATCCCTTACAAATCTGACGTGTGTCTCAAGACACCAGGTATAAACTTCCTCAGCCAAACATTTTGGCTAAGGAAGTGGGGGGCATATGATATACCTCAAATAAAACTCTCAATAATTGGGGAATACCGGCAATCCTAGTTGAACTGGAAGACTGATAGTTATTTTATCAGAGATCAGGACGTGATCTTCAAGGATCCTAATGCGATCCTAATACATCTAGCCTACGGCCCAGTCTTACTAGGGCTCTTCTTCCTACCGCTATATAAAGGGGTCTACCCCCAGGTATAAGGACGGACACACTGACTTAAGCATCGGAGAGTTCTCTGCCGGGAACCCCACCCGGCGGTCACTCGTTTTCTGTCTTGCAGGTCATCGGTCCAGGCTCGGGTTCCGCAACGTACGCGGGACATATTTTTAGCAGCAACAGTTTCCATATAAAACACTAAATCCGGATTGTGATCGCGGATCAAACTCAAGGCTGCACGAATTGTAGTAGCTTGACCCATGCCACCATTGATCTAGCAGAGAAGTTTCATTTCTTATCCCATGATTGGTCAGGCCCAACCACAAAAGCCAACAAATTATGATGGACATGCCTATGACTATCCAAATCAGAAGCAACCAAAGCTATATCAATCTCCGTGTCAGAAGGACACTGAGAAGCAAGGCTGACAAAATTCAATCTATCAGCGACAAAGGAGAAATAAGAAGACACCCATAACTGATGCTCAATTTTGACGGAACTGGAGATGATAACACAAGAAGAAGAAAGCATACCTAGCAGTTAATTAGATGGGATAATGATTTAATAGAAATGTTTTTTTGCGCACTTTCTCAACCTCCAAGATCATAGCCAATTCTTCACTGTCACGTTTATGGGAGCCTGAGGATGAAGTACAATTCGAGAATGACGAACTTGGACTCGTAACCTCTCCTGCCCAAGCTTCATTTCCCTTGTCAAACCAGTGGATACATCTTCCTCACACACAACCGTTTGCATGATAGGAGAAACATTAGGAGATTCTACCATGTCCGAGTCCTCAGAACAAGAATCAATTTTAATGTTAAGAGCAGCGGTCACTCCAGTATCCATCTCCTTTGTACAAGGACTCACCGACAAATCTGCAGGCAATTCATCACATGTGATGGGTCTACTTCAAAATCATGAGCAGACGTAACCTGTCCACAAACAACTTCTTTCAGAGTGATGGGTCTACTTCAAAATCATGAGCAGACGTAACCTGTCCACAAACAACTTCTTTCAGAGTGTGTTTGAACGAAGAATTTCAAAGTATCTTGTATTTTAAAATTCATTTATTTTGAAATTCATTGATTTACAAATTTATGGATTTAGAAATTTATACTCTTTTTTTGTAAAAGGGATTTCACAAATAACTAGTTTGGAGTAGTTATTTCCAGAGAGATTTTAGCACAACAAATTTCCTTTCCAAATTCAAACAAGAGATTTTATACAATGTATTTCAAAATCCCCTATTAGGGTTCGATTGGCAAACGGAATTGGAATTGGAATTGAGTAGAATTTGTAATTCCATTGATTAGTTAGCACAAAAAATGATATCAAGAATTGAAATTGCTAAAGTAAAAAAAAATAAGAGGTAAAAATACAAAACAAGAGAGTTATATTTTTCTTATAAAATCATACCCAGCAATACTTCTCCACCCGCACTGCCCCATCCCGCCCACCCACCCACCCTCCCTATAGAACAAAAGAAAAAGAAAAGGAAAAAAAGTACACACACGATGACTTAGGTACAAAATGTAAAAATGCAACTAATTGATAAGAAAACTTGAATTTGCAACCTAGCAACTGTATATTAAAATTTTAATGCTATGCTAGTACTTGACAACAAGAAAATATTTTCAAAAATAAAAGGAAAAATTGCTTAAATACCCATGTGGTTTGGGGTAGTTGCAAAAAGACCCCTTCTGTTATAAAATTTACAAAAAGGCACCAAAGGTTGCAAAAGTGTTGCAACCGTCAAAAATATCGTTCAAACTAACGGTGCGTAATGTTCACGCTCCTGATGCGTGCGTTTGGTAAAGATTAATTTAACAAATGACAAAAATGCCCTTCTTGTCTTCCTCCTTCCCCAAATCCTAAGCCCTGACCACTACCGCCGCCTCAGATGATCGCCGCCACCCAGCCCTGCCGTCGTCGCGTCGCCATCCCGGTCATCTCCCCAAATCTTGATTTTCTTTCCTAATCCAATCAACCAAACCCTAACCACCGCCACCCGCTTTTTTCATAATCACCGTGTTACCACCTGCTCCACCCAGATCTGTGTTGCCGATTTTGGGTTCCACAATTTGTTTTTGGCCGGACGTCATGGTGGTGAAAGGCCGAAGTGTATAGATCTGCCCATGCCAGTCACGGTCGTGGTTAGTTTTGGCCGGCCGTAGGTTCGGCCATTTCTTTCGCCCATTTCTTTTTGTCCATAACTCGCCACCCTCGCCGAGCCCCATCGACCACCATAACCACCTATTTTTGCCGCCACCCTCACTGCGCCTTATGCACCCCCACCATCCCCCATTTCTGCCCCCACCATCAACTAGAACCACTTGCGCCGCTGCCACCAGCCGGATCCACAAACCCTTCCTCCATGATCGAAGTTCCCTCCTTTTCCCCCCTCTTCCCCTTTCCCCTTCCATCTGGTCCCCTTTCTGTTGCCTCACATGTTGGTTTGCGCCGGCCCTAATGAGGGCTTGGGCTTGTGGTATTTGGACAATTTACAGGGGTATTTTGGACAAATTCTTTATTTCGTAACGAAAACCGTGGGTTGCAACGCTTTTGCAACCTTGGGTGCCTTTTTGCAAATTTTATAACAGAAGGGGTCTTTTTGCAACTACCCCAAACCACAGGAGTATTTTATGCAATTTTTCCAAAATAAAAATGTGCTTAGACTTAACAAAATGGCTCTTAAACGTAGCAAGCGATTAACAAGTTAGATTTATATCAGTAAATAAGATAATAGCTCCTAAAAAATTAAGCTTGAAAATAATTCAAAGTTCATAAATTCTTTGTAGGCTCCATATCTTAAGTCTTATGAGTGCTGATTTGCATCATTAACCATGGCTTCCTCAAGTGAAATGGAAGGGACATGAATGACTCAAACTTCCTTGCATTGCCAGTCAACACATCATAAGCTTTGAGCAACTCAACCTGATCCAAATCTGGCACCTCTGCTAACTTCTCATAAATGAAATCCGCACTTGCAATTGTAGCTTCTGATGCACATACCTTGTCGATGGCACTAGCCATTGAAGTAACAGTTGTAGCAAGTGCATCACTAGTCCGACTTCTCTTTCTCGATGGTTGTAACTTAGTTGTAGAGATTTTCTTTTGATGATTTGTGTTATCAAGATCTTTACTAGTATCCTCTACATTGGAATTAGATGACAGCTCATTGTAACCTTCAACACCAGTCACAGCTCCTTCCCTTGTTGCTCGATCTTGTCCACATATAGCTGATAAATCTTCCCAATTTTCAATTACCTTTCTTCTATATGGCTTTGCATCAGGATGATCCTACAAAAAGTAAATATAAAACTATATAAGTAGCGCCAATTGTTTAAAAAATAAGAGAGATTAATTTACTTTTTACCTGAACATACGCATTCCAAGCAACTTCACTTTAAACACTAATCGTATTGGAATAGCAATCCCACGAAAAGTCACTTTGGGTCAACAACTTAGACACTACCTCATAATGTGTCTCATGTTTTTATATGACCAACAATATTCTCTTTTGTAACTTTTACGTTACATTGATCACTTATCGCATCAATCACAGCATTGTACGCACTTGGTTTCCATCCATTAGGAACTTTGTTCCCAATATTAAGTTTATCAAGTAAGACAACATTAAGAACGCGGTCTATTTTCACAGTTCATCTAAGGTATGATTTTGTCTTCAAATCACCAACATTCTTTCCTTTATTAGAAAGACTAACTTGCGAGGCATTGCTATCGATACTCATCCTATTACAAACACAAAAATCAATAAGAAGAAGAACTATTTCAATTAGAATAGTAAGAAAAAGAGCAATAAGAAAATAGTAAATGGAGATAAACCACAGTATTTCAGTATTTACAAACTCCTCACAGGCACATTTTAGCATTTCACTCCATATTCCTAGCAGAAGTTCTTAAAGACAAAGAACTTCTACTAAAGCGTAGCTGTCACCCCGCCGCTCCCCTTCCCTCCTGAAGCTACCTCAAATATATATAAAAAAAGAGAGGGGTGGGGGGCTGAAACCAACGCCTTTCGCAATTGAAATAGTGTAGGAATTCTCTTTGCTCCTATTTATGTGTAATCCTGCTCCCAACAAATACCTCAAGCAAATGTTGGAACATCAAAATTCGGTTAGCTCAAACTAAGACAAAGTGTAAAAATCCATCCAGCTTCTTCCAGGAGATTCATATAGACTAGGTGTTACACATGTAAAGTACAACAGCTAATCTCTTTTTATTCCCCCATACAACGGCTATTACATTAGAATGCTTTTTACAAGTAACGGTTTTTAATGTAAAACACAAAACAGAAGACGCGACCCTGGTACATGAAGAGTACCTATCTACGTACACCAAAAATTATACAAAAACTCATCCACATCGAAATTTCAGGGTGGAGAATATGAACGCACAGAATCATAAAGAACCTGCAAAGAAGATGCTGAATATGCTTTGCAGCAAAAATTGGTACTTCACCTCGTGTGACCTTGTTCAGATATATGTAGACGATGGACGATGGAGAAATGTTCAAAGCTTCCACTTTTTCCTTATATTTGGAACTTCAAAAAATATGCAGCAACTTACTACACTATAGGAGGCTGATCTAGAGAATTCAACAAGTCAAGCTAGACTAGAATACAGTACTTAATTACAGCTACAGAGAAGTGATTATCACATCCAAGAAAAGAAGCATATGCAAATAAACGAAACATAAGCAAAGAAACCATATCAAATTAACACTATACATATCTATGAAAATTCAGAACTAATATTTAAGAAATAAAACATAACTCACATGTATGAACAAATTGACCAAACCCCATTTTATATTAAATATTGAGCAGCCCATCAGATGCCAATTTGGAGTTTAGCTCATATTTAATAAGTATTGGGTTCATAAATGAGGGAAATTTAAACAAAGACTGAGTCTAGAATTGAGATCAAACCATTTACTAATTCCTGGTATGCACATAAATCCAACATCTCTGCACAAAAGTACTAGACTGGTAAAACGTAATGGAAATAAAATAAGCATGCACACATATATGCATGTGGGTGCCCTTTTTTTATGCTGAACCAGCCACTGCACTAGAAGCTTGTACAACCTGCTTGGGCAGTTGTACAACCACTTTTGTCCAAAGGTTTCTGCGACTTTGCCAACCGTTTGTACAACCAGTTATGCTAAGAGTACAATCATGCGAATGACAAAAACTTTGTCAGGCATTTCGTTGAACTGTTGATGTGCATCATTTTTTAGAGCATCCCAATTTGGCATAAAGAGATACCAAACGATTTTTAACAATATGTTGCCCAATTTGCAGGCAGTACAGATTACAAGAAGTAGACTTACATGGTTGCAAAGAGCTGATACTAGATCGTAGCCGTCAAAAAGAGTATATCGTTGAAGTCGCCGCCGTCAAAATGCTAGATCATAGCCGACGGTATCGGCACAGTAGATTGCCGCTGCTATGGTGAGTTGAGTCAAAGAGAAAAGAGCAGGAAGATTGTCGTTGCCATGGTGAGATTGAATCAAAGACAAGAGAAAAGGAAGAGAGAAAGAGAGCTCGGAGATGAGAGAAAGGCTGTGTCAGGCAAAGTTACGAGCCCAAAACGGAAACGAAGAGTGGGCTGGAATTGCAAATTTGAGGTTGGGCCTCATGAATTGGAATGTGGGCTTTAATGTATGTTTTTAATTTTATGGAATTGAGTATGAATTGTAATTCCAATTCTAAATAAGTTATCCAATCACCGAAATTATAATTCTTAAGGTCCAATTCCAAAATCTACCTCAATTCCAAGGCAAATTCCGTGATGCAATCAGACCCTTAAAGTGAAATCCTTAGTTTAATTACCTCATGCAAACACACTCTTAGACTTGACACATATCTATCCAATACATCCCAACTAACAGCCGTAAGGCCTCTCGTATTTTTTATTTTCCATAGCCCAAACCATCTCATCTAAAAGAAATGGTGTAGTAGGCTGAGAGTCCACAAGTTTTTTTCTTTTATCCAGGCCCAAATCAGTAGAGGGGGAAAAGGCCCTAAAAGACATGTATCAATATCCCTTGCAATAGGCCCAAAACTGAGTTCTGCCCACACAAAACCTAAAGCATCTTGATCTCTATCCATCTGACTATTAGTGTTATCTAATAAAACCTCCAACGTCACCTGCGTAGCCACCGCATTAGAACACTGTCAGGTGTCTGAAACATAAGCAGTAGAGAGCTAGAGACCTACAAATGTCGGTACCTTGTACCAACAAGGGTTCCTCAAATGTAATGTCGCTGACCACCTCAATCTATGCAGGTGAGTCCCGTGACAGTTGCAAAACTTCTAATACTGATGAACCAAGCTACCTGAATCTGCCTCAATAGAGTAAAGTTCTGTAGCTGCCGACAGTAGTAAAAACTTCGGCGATGGAGCCTTCTCTGAGGTGCAAAGAACTAAAATTACCACCAACTCACCATGAATATGAATCAACGCTTATACCTCTAGAGATATCCTTACCCAGGGTTCAAACAGAATCCCTTACCTGGATCCGCAGCCAAATTATCTAACCGGAAGTCCTTAATTTTAACCTAGATGAGATGATCAAATCATCGGATAATAGTCTACAGAAGAATATTATAACTTAATACGGACTCAAACATGATCCTAAAATGAACTCCCCTCACCGCCTATGTAAAATTACCGAAACGCCCCTAGGGTGTAAAATTGCTAAAAAGCCCCTCTCGGACTTAAATTACCAAAATTGTCTTTCCATAAGTAGAATCACTGAAATATGCTTCCCATATGTAAATTTATGCAAAAATACCTTTCTTAGGTCAAATTACCAAAATACCCCTTCGGGGCAAATTACCAAAATGCCCCTGTGGGTTTTCGGCACCGGAAAAATCTCAAAAATATCTTAAAATGCTATTTTAAGCATCCTGATATCATTTCTGGTCTAGAAAGTATTTTAAAGAATTCCCCATCCTGATACAAAAATGCTCTCATTTCTGGATAAATAATTTGATAATTTAGTTTAATCGATGCCCTTATTTCGCGCCCTTCGCGGACACCAAAAATTCCCGAAACATTCCAGAGTGTAGGTCTCGTAAAAATATCATGGGTCCACTGCCGAACTCCCGGGTCGTTAACCTACCATCACATAAACTTGTCAAATCCTGTACACAACCACATACTTCAAAGTATCTAATCCGATATCAACTCAAATTCTCCAAAATACAATATTACAACAAAACCTGCTCGAACTCAAACCATTAAAACCTAGGTTCTTTTCAAACTTGAATCCCTAAAGAATGAATCAACAGTACAGACCCATGCGGGGGTCTCGCTACACTGTAATGGCAGCTTACCGGAACCTCACACAGAGTCTAACTGATTCCCGAACCTGCTACAGCTTATCATCACCTGCAGAAGGGAGCCAAACGAAGAGTGAGCTTTTGAGAGCTTAGTAAGGTCATACAAGGACTAACAAAGAATTACCAGACGATTCCCAAGAATCCAACAGACAAAAATTTCCAAAATGATCAAAATTCATCAGAAATAGATACCAAAATAAACCAGAACAACCACGACGGATTCTAAATCAATCAATAACAGATCGTTTCCAGAGAACAATGAAGATTTTCCAAAGGATTTCAACAGAAGCACAAATCGTTTCAAATAATACTTTCCAGACATTTCCGTAATAGTCACGGCAGTATACTGAGCAGATAAAATCAAAAATCAGCGTTGATCCTGGGCAATAGCAATGCCATTCCGGCAAGCTAACAGAGTGTACACATGTATGATGTACCAGAATAATTACTAGTCCACTTAGGTACTAGCCTGCATTCCATGCAGGATTCAGACCAGCCTTATAACGCCTGCCTCAGAACAGAACATAACAGATTCCCAGGTCAACACAGAAAAATCAACAATATCAATGAGCTTTAACATAAGCTCAATTTACAGTAATCAGATAGGATTATAATAACCATAACATATCGTATAAATCATCATTTGAACTTGGCCCACCTTTCCTTGAACACATCGATCGTCAACGATTTCTTGACATATGTATTAAAGTCATTCTTGATTGTCGGATGGTTTGCATATATATATATATATATATATATATATATATATATATATATATTGTGAAGCGGTTTGGAATATTTGTTATTACGTATGTGCCATGTGCACAAGCCATGATGAGTATCTGAAAAGATCTTAGCGATTGCATTTTTCATTGCCAAATCTTGGTCGGTGATGATGGTTTTTTAGAGGAATATGATACATTGCTTTAAGCCACGTTTGAAATAACCACGTAAATGACTCATCCATCTCATCCCTAAGCATGACAAAGCCAAACAAGATTGATTGGTAGTGGTGGTTCACCCTGGTAAATGGAGCAAAAGGCATAGAGTACTTATTTGTGCGGCATGTGGTGTCAAACGTCACAACATCGCCAAAGTTTTGGTAAGCCGCTCTAGAACGAGCATCTATCCAAGATATAGTACTAATGCGTTCTCATCATCTAGTTGGAGACTATAGAAAAAGCCAGAATTCTCATCCTAAAGACGCTTGAAGATATCAAGTGTAGCTTGAGAATCACTCTTATTGAAAGACTCTCTTATCTGAGCATGGAATTCATTTCGAATGTCTACTTCGTTAAAGCTCAACTTGTCAACCCCCCTAACCTGGCTTGAGAAAACTCCCATCATTCTAGAAAGTGGAATTTTAGCCTCGGCCATTGTAAATATCAGTTGTCTGTGTGCCGCGCTTATTTGTCGGTGCGAATAAATTTGACCGATCTTACTAGAGGTCATCAATTTATGATTATGGCTCAACTCGACTCCCGCCATAACCCAATGATTTTTATTTTTTTGGTGTACTACATACACATGGGCCTTGCAGCCGGTACCCGAAAATATGTCACTAATTTTTTTTTGTCTTATTGGCCCTTCATCACATATCCGAACCGCCGGGGGTACATGCGGTGCTCCTTTATGACACTCAAATAGTCGGAAACAAATTTGGTCTATTTTGGCCCGTTTTCTAGTTGTCTTAATCCCAACACCGCAACCCAGATTTTTTAAATGTGCTCTATAATATGCTTCAACTTTGTCCAGTGTTGGAAAAACTTGATCTTTGTAAGGTGGATCAGAATCTTCACAAAAAACATTTCCTCCAAATGCAACAACTACATTGCCCGAGCACATAATATTACACGCATTGACTGCATCAGTCGTGGTTCTTACTTTCACCGAAACTTTGATGTGCCATTCTTGATGTTCTTTCAAAATTACCAAAACTCTATCTTCACATGTTACGCCACCAACCCCACCACAACCCATCCCCAACACCAAACAACTAAGGATAAATTTTTACTGCTACTCTAATTATTGGAAGATAGTAACAATCCTTTGTATAATGATAATTAAGTGTTGCTAAACATGCAATGATCAATAATTGCAAAATATAGTAAGTGGTATATTTACTAATACTTCTAGTGACAACTCTTAAGAGCACTCTCTTAACGTTACTAAATAATAGTCACTCTCTTTGAATTATTTTCTTGCAACAAGTGGGATATCAAATTTTTCCGAACAACTAATACTTAAGACTGTTTTGTCTTGCTTTTTAATGAGTTAAAGAATTACTTTTAGAGACATAAACCTTTGCGTCACTTTTGACGAAAGTCACTTTTCAGAAGGAAGAAGCAATCCAAAATCGGCTCGGATTCAACTAAATGCAGTGATCTCTTTGGTCTCCGTCAAAGACTTTAACCGCGACGGTGACGCCGGTAGCCTGGAGGCGAAACTCCTCAACGGCTCCTCATCGGGATAGCCATCTTCGAAGTTCCACGATTAACTCAAGGGGTCGTAACTAAAATCAGCTGAGAGTGCCACTATTGGTGCTGCTTCCCACTCCGGAACTTCTGGTTCAAGTCTGGAAGCTTCTAAACCATGCTTCTGACCCACGTCGACGAGCGAGTTGAACGGAAGCAACAAGATTAGCAGAGGGTTTGCTTGAGCTTGAGTGATGGGTAGGTGATGATTGGTTCTTCAATGTGAGTGATTGAGATAACTTTTAGAAAGTTCGAGAGAGGGGGTAGGTGGTTATCTAGTGAGAGTTTGAGCCGTTTTGTCTTGGAAATCATAGATAATGGTCACTAAATATCCTATTATTTCTTAATTAATGACATTAAAAAATGTTGTTAATTATCGTTATTAAAAAAGCTGCTAGCAATAATTAATGACAATCAATCAATCATCACAATGTTTGGATTTGGTTCGCGAAGAGCTCGAAACTAGTATTACTTGGGCGCCGCTTTTATGTCCTTCTAGTTCTCATGGTACTCGTCATAGCTGTTTGGTGTTGATTAAGTTTCACAGGACAAGAAAAATCACTTCCAATGATGGAGTTTTCTCTCTAAAAGTGAATTTTTCTGTCGGTAAAGACTTGTAGTGTCGAACCGTCCATCATTAAAAGTTCGTGGGTAAAAGGCCATCGCTCAAAGATTAGCAATGAGAATTGGTGGTCGGTCTAAAAAAAACTCAATTTTTACTGATAGAATTGACTACATTTAGCAACGGATGCTGTCACGGGAATTCTATTCCAGGCATTCACACTAGTCACCTATTCCAGCCATGAGGGGCGACGACGGGCCTAACCCTCTTCCTACTACATACAATTTAAGTTATCTCCCATTAATCTTAGGGTTAAATATACTTTAGTACTCCGAAACCACCTCCAAAATCTCCACTAAGGGTCCAAATGTTTATTTTTTTTACACAAAAAGATATGTAGTTTCAAATTGAATAAGTAAGGATTTCCATCCAAATTCTTAATGATCTAACAAAAACCGTCAATTATATTTGTTTATTTTTAAATCCTCGTTTAAAATCATATGCTTAATAGCCCAAACCTTTCAACTACCTCAAATCAAACTCCAATCTTGTAACCCTAATCTTGTACTGCAAAGGCACCAAATCATAACAGCCTGCAACCCCACTGAATTCACCCAAATCACCATGACTTCACCTACCGTCTACCGTATCATCTCGGCACTACCATCACCACATATCAAGCCTACCCCAGATCGACATCACCACTGTAGAACCACCACCATGCCGCGGTGTCACTGCCGTCATCAAAAAGTTGAGCAAAAAAAATGAAGAAATGAGGAGGCAGAAGCAATGCCGACGTCTCCAGCGCCAATCAGCGCAGCTGCCTCTTGTCGTCCTCTGCCATTGACTGTCACCAACACCGACCAACAGCAATGCCACTCCATCATTTAACTCCCATCAGTAGATCGGCTATCGAACAACCCAGTCACCACCACAACGAGCAGCTGTGGCATCACCACCGATTTACCGTTAAGGACCCTCGACGGCCGGCAAGGAACCAGATCCACACCACCGCACCACTGTCGCGCCGCTGCCCCCACAGCTTACAGTCACAAAATTACAAAAAAGAAGAAGGTTATTCAAGCCAGCCATCAGATGATGCCGCCGGTTATTAGTCACCATCTCGGAGGAACACATCGGATTTGTCTCCTGCAATGTTGTGCCGAAACTTGTCGATGAAGTAATCCTCAACCTCTCTTTATTTCTCTGCGTCAAAGTGTCATAGATATAATTGACACAGACGGAACACCTAGTGCATAGAAACCATCAAAGGAATATACCCAACTTAATTTCAGCTGCAAAAAGGGGCTGCCAGAGAGGTTGCAGACAATTGAGGATGGCAATTGTAATCCAACATAACATGATTCGCAGGTGCTCAGAAGCTGCTCAGTTGTAACGATAATTGGCTTTCATCTTATTTGGGTGGCTGACTTTTGTTGGGGGCGTTCTCAGATTTGGTTTCTTGGTTTAAAGGTGGATCGCGTGGTGAGCAGCTGGCTTTGGGATTTCTTCTCTTGGTCTAGTTCGGTTTGTGGTTGGTACTGGCTGTTTCCTGGTGACGCTTTCCGTTTCTCTTTTTCTTTCCGAATTATGAGAATAAGATTCTCTAACATGGTCCAGGTCGGGTTGGGTCAGGTCAGAGTTTGGGTAGGGTTTAGCTAGGGCCAAGCCAGGATCAGACTAGGCTTGGTCAATATTTTACTATTTGAAATTTGTACATGAATCCACTCAACCTAACCCAGCTTAACTGAGAAGTTGACGGTGAAAAGTGTGTAAGTTATAACGGCCAACTCTAAACCCACCTCACCTGAACTTGTTTCAACGCTTTACGGCCTTTGTCTCCTAAGGATTTTGCGACAAGGGAAGGGTGGGGGTTGATCATTTTTCGTTTTTCTAATTCTTATTTTACCGTTGCTCAAGGGGTTAGCTCAAAGGTTTGAGGGAACAACCTTCCTGAATCATTGTTATTGTTACTAAACAAACGAGTCGGTTCAAGCTAAGTATTGTTGTTGGCATTTGTCAGGAAGTTGATGGTGTCATAAAAATGGCTGTTGCAATATCTTGCGTCATTTATTAGTTGTTCTTGTACTTTTGTTATTTATTAGTTGTTCTTGTACTTTTGTCACCCTTTGCTCTTCTCGTACTTGTTTTGATGGCTGCACGAGGGGTTAGTTTAAAAGTTGGGAGGCAAAAACCCTTTTCCCTCTAAAATTAAGGTGCAGACAGTTGCCCACCTTACTTGGTTTCGTCCCTACTTTTCGTTGTTGGTCAATGCATATCGCATCACTTATGTATATATAAGTGTACTCTAAAAAGAAAAATGCAGTGTCATCCAATCAAGTTAGAGAATCTTTTTCTCATAATCCGGAAGACAAATTCTCTGTCAAGGATGCAGGATGCTGTGTTCACTCCATCTCAAGCTAAACTACACAGGAAACAAATTTATAAAATCGTTCATTCATACTTGTAAATCAATACTCCTAACAAGTTTTTATCTAATACTTGTTGAATATTGCTTAAAAGTAAAGCTGGATTTGATTAAGATTGGATTTTAGGCCCTTTACCGAAGTTGGACTTGTTTTTCATCGGTTGACTAGAAGAAATTAATGTTATTTGACTAATTTCAATTATACTAATTTTAGTTCATGTTCATATCCGTATCTCATCATTTGCATTTGCATTTGCATCTGCATCGAGATGTATGTTGCCATTGTTCTGGGGTGTGGGCATGCGTTGGGGCAGGGGCGGAGAGGCGACGTCCCTCTCATGTTGTTCTTGCACCTCCATTTACCGAGCTATTTCAATGGGATACTTGTTACCTCGCCCCTCTTTTCCGAGTTTATCTAGACTTCATCGTCTTTTTCACTGCAAAAAAAAGCGACTTTTAGCGACGGATTTCTTCCATCAATAAAAGTGATACTTCCGTTGCGAAAGTCTTTCACTACAAATCCTAATACTATTCTGTCGATAGGCAAGAAAAAGTAAACCTGCAACTAATTGTTACCTTGCAAGGTATCTTGTCCAAAAGGAGAGCATGAGAGGTCAGTACGTGTATCACGTGACACTCCCAAAATCAACAACTAAAAAAAAAAAACTCATCCACAGTAACACATCAGTAACTATCACCAAACTAGGAAGCAAGTGTTAGATCTACAAGAGGGAGAAGAGCCAAATCCAAACAAAACAAGTTCACACAATTGAAAAATCCAAACCATAACATTCATGCATTCTTTATTATATCAATTACATATCATTTCAACCACCAAATTAGATAATAGTAAAAAACAACTTTCCATTCATGCATTCTTCTATTGGACTTCGTTATCTCCCTAAGTTCTCGCCAGTTTAAAGCATACGAACTAGCACATCTTCTGGTGCTATATACAGCATAACAACATAAAGAGCGTATTTCAGATTTATTACAGCTTTTGACTATCAAATTAAATATGCATAAGAAACTAAAACCTAAAATAGAAGTGCAAAAGCTGTTGCATTCTCAATAGGTTATTCACATGAATTAAACTTGGTTATCTCCCTAAGTTTCTCAGCCAGTTTATACATACAAATCAGCAAATATTCTGGTGCTATAAATTAAACAACACAGTAATGTAAAGCACCTAATTTTCCCATTCCTTACCCGCCAAATTGAAAGCACGTGTGCACGTGATCAATGGTAGATCTAGCAGAGCGACAGGAGCGCGGTGAGTGCGGAGTGCTAGATTTGGCAGAGCGGCAGCAGTAGCGGGGGTGGGTAGCATGGGAGGCGGCGAAATGGGTGGTGGCTGACGGTCGGATGTGAGAGAGAGAGAGGGGGGGGGGGGGGGAGGGGAGGGGAGAAAGCAAAAAGCAGCGGGGAAAAATGAACTGAAAATTTAGGGTTTGCTTAATTTATAGTAGAGTACAAAAATAATTTTTCAAAATAAAAAATTCAAAAAAATTAGGAAAATATGAAAAATACATTGGCGACTTCTTTTTCTGTCGAATCTGTCTGTCACCAAAGACCTTTACCGACGGAATATCAAATCCATTGCTAAAAGTAAGTCTTTAACAACAGATTTTTACTAACGGACTTGAAGTGACTTTTAACAACAGATTTTGTTCAATCGCCAAAAGTCCGTCGAAAAAAGTTATTTTCTCTCATAGTGTTTTATGTGCCCACAATACTAATGAGAGATTAAGAATTTTACATCAGACAAATAATAAATAATAGCTCACGTGGCTGAATTTTTTAAAAAATGACCCTGATTGTTTGCATTTCGCATCAACTGTGATGGAATGATACAGATGAAGTTGGTTAAAAGCAAGCATTTACACTCACAAAAACTTTTGTACAACATTCATATAACCAATAAATCCTCCAAAAATCATTTAGTACCGTAAACCCATCTCTAAATGCAATTATCGTTACCCGAGCACATAGCACAACACGCATTAGCTGATGCAATCATTGTTTGTACTTTAATTGAAAATATTTCTCATTCGTGCAATTCATCCAAAATTACCAAAATTGTGTCACCTGCTACGGCGTCACCACCACAACCCATCCCCAACACTAAACAATTTTTGCTGTTACTTTAATTTTAGGAAGGTAGTAACAACCTATCATAAAATGATGGTTAATAGTCGCTAAACATGCAATATTAATCATTGATACTCGCTGAATATGTTAAGTAACATTGTTGCTGACATTTTCAGTGAAAACTCTTAGCAACACTCTCTTAACTTCACTAAGTAAAAGTAACTAAAAATATGTAACTATTAATTGTCACTATAGAAGAAATTTGAGCTATTTTTCTTACAACAAATAGGATATTAAATTTTTTCCGACAATTACTCCAAATTTCTTAAGAATAGTTAAAGAACTGCTTTTAGAGACAAAAACCTTTACGTCATTTTTTACGGAAGTCACTTTTTAGAAGGAAGAAGCAATCCAAAACCGGCTTGGATTCAACAAAACGCAGTGATCTCCCTACTCTCCGTCAAAGACTTCAACCGCACGGCGAAGCCGGCAGCTAGAGGTGTCAAATGGGCCGGGCTTGGGCCGGCCCAGCCCAAGCCCATCGGGCCTCCAGCAAATCGGGCCCGGGCCCGGGCCAAGGGGGATGCAAAACGGGCCGGGCCTGATTCTAGGGATATCTGGGCCAGGCCCAACATTTAGGGCCGGGTCGGGGCCCAATTTTGTTTTTTTTTTATTTTTTTTGGCATTTTCTTGTTATTCAAGGTAAGGGTTTTTAAAATGTGCAGGTGCCTTCGATGGTGGACAAACATGAGAATGTTCTGGTGCATGGATAGGAGCCTTCTTGGGGGGGTAGACATGAGACTTTTCTAGTGCATGACAAGGAACCTTTGCTGGGGCATGGACATGAGAACTCTCTGGTGGATGAGTAGGAGCCTTCGAAGGGGCATGTACAGGAGCCTTGAGTGAGGATTTGGTGTGCTACAAGAAGAACAAAGAAACGAAGTTGGGCAATCAATCAATTTAGTTGCTAACTCCTGCCCAAAAAAGAAAATGACGGCCCAGTGCACAAGACTTCTATCATTACTAGGTTTATGGGAGTGTTAGATGTAGAGTGCTAACTGGCCCAGTGCACAAGACTTCTGTCATCTATGGTAGTGTTAGATGTATAGTGCTAACTCATATTTTCCTGGTAGGACTCGCATATAGGTGACACATTGTTAAATGCAGTCGTGCAATCACATGATAACTTTGTAAACCTCCATGCATATAAAAGTCGAACGCAATATCATCATGGACAAATGTATATTTAGGGTAGAAGCATACATAAGGTACTAGATCAAAGGGATAATTCTTCCTTAAATGAGAAGTTAATGCTCAAGTTACCTCTGGGTCAGTTTCCTCTGCAATGGATGTAACCTACAAAAAGATATTATGTGGATAAGTTTAGAATAATAAAAATGAATAAGGGAAAAAGACTCAGCACAAAATGTGCATACATCATTTAACAGGAGCCTTCACTGGTGGATGAACAAAAGGTTTCTCTGGTGCATGGGCTGGAGCCTTTACTGGAGCAGGAACCTTCACTGGGGCATGAGCAGGAGCCTTTACTGGGGCTGGGGCAGGAGCCTTCACCGTTGGATGGACAAAAGGTTTCAGGCAGGCAGACCCGGGCCGGGCCAAGCCCGGGCCTTTTTTGGGCCGGGCCGGGCCAGCCCTAACTATTCATGAACGGGCTGGGCCAGCCCGGGCCAAAAGGGGGCCTGGTCGGGCCAGCCCGCGGGCCACCAGGCCCATTTGACACCTCTACCGGCAGCCTAGAGGCGAAACTCCTCAACGGCTCCTCATGGGGATAGCCATTCTCAAACCCATCCTGAACCATGCTTCTGACCCACATCGACGAGCAAGTTGAACGGAAGCAGCAAGATAAGCAGAGGGTTTGCTTGAGCTTGTTGATGGGTAGGTGATGATTGGTTCTTCCATGCGAGTGAGCTAAGTTTGAGAGAGAGATCCATGCAAGTGAGTGAATGAGTGAGCTAAGTTTGAGAGAGGGTTTTTTTAGTGCGAAAGTAACGAGGTGGGGTGTTAATAGGAAGGTTGGAGAAGTGGATGAGGATACGGAGAATGTGTATCCATACCGTGTGCGAGGGTTACTATGAGATGTTTTTGCATTGGAAATTATTTTATTTTCAATTAATGACATTAAAAAGTGCGGCTAAAAATTCTCGGTAAAAAATATTTACAAAAATATCGCTAACAATATTTTGCAACAACAAATGATCATAACATTCAAGGGTCTTGATTACTTCTTCTACCGAGATTAAAGCCAAAATCCTTTCGTTGTTTTACATGTCTGGTTCAAGGGGATTTTGAGGGTGTTATTACATATGGTGATTGTCAATGAAGGTCTTAAAACATGATGTATTCGTGCTATGTACTTGGATTTGGTTCATAAAAAAATCGAAATCAGTACTACTTGGGCGCCGCTTCTAAGTCTCGTAGTTCTCATGGTATTCATCAGAGGTGTCTGGTGTTGATTAGGTTTCATCCTTGTAATGGTTACGGTTGCACGAGTAACAGCTGTCAACGAGAATTCCGATCCAGGCATTCACACCAGTCACCTATTCCAGCAATGAGAGGCGATGACATATATACCTAACCTAACCGGCTAACCTTCTTCTCACTACATACAATTTAAGTTAATCAGGCGAATTGTATTGATATGTGAATCTAGTTAGAAGAGTATACTTGGAGCGCCACATGATAATTCGTCTTCTTAATCACATGTCTTAGTATATACAATTTAGGCACCACATTGATCTTATAATAGACGGCGGTTTCATCCCTATTATTAGCCGCCATCTCAAAGAAACACAACAGATTTGTTCCAGCAATTTTGTGGCGAAACTCGTTCCTAAAGTAATCTTCAAGCTCTCTTCTCTCTGTGTCAAGTGTCATAGAGATAACCCCACATTTTTTCCATGCAGAGAGGTGCCAACCTTACTTTACGCTTGGATGCGTCCCTGCTTTTCCATATTTGTCGATGCATACCCATCACTTATGTGTCCTCTAAAAACATAATGCAGTCTTATCCAATCAAATTAAATTATCTTACTTATTCTTATTAATCTGGAAGAAATATTCTTTGTCAAGGATGATTTGTTCATTCAATCTCAAACTAAACTACAGAGGAAACAAAATTTTAAAATCATTAATTTATTCTTACTTGTAAATAGACCTGGCAAACGGGTAAACCCGCTGGGTACGAGTTATACCCCGTCGGGTACTGGTAAAAACGATCCAGATTTTTACAGGTAGCCATTTTTTAAAATCGTACCCTACCCAGCCGGTTCGGGTATTACCCCCGGGTAAATTGATTATTTTTTAAAAAAATTAAAAAACTTTTTAAAATTATATTCACTTGCTTATTCTGTATTTTTTTCCCTTCTTTTTGGTTACAGAATTATCACTTCTAATTTCCAAAACTCCATAAAAAACACAACAAAACCTAACACTCATATCAAATCCCTATTCTTGAGTCCCATATCTCAAATCTCAATCAATAATCACACACACACATATATATATATAAGAACAGAAAATCACTTCAAAAAGAAATACAGAAGATTATTAAAAAAAAATTAACAGAAAACAATACAAGTAAATCAAATTGATTTGATGGTCAGATGACTTTGTAGATCAAGATAGATTTGTCAAGAATTCAACCTTCATCAGCGACGGCGGTGAATCTGTGGTTGACGAGTGACGACGGTGAAGGTTTGGTGGTGACGGATTAACGATGACTGACGAAAAAGTTGCGACGAAGCTGTCTCAACACGGCGGTGGACGGATTGAGCGACGGAGCAACCATGGCACCGTCAAGTTGATGTGCAGAGCCATCGTAGGTGGATCTAACGTTGGGGGGAAGAGCGAGAGAGATGGGTTGTGCGGTGTGGGTGGATCTGACTTTGGGGTAAGAGAGAGAGACTAGTGTGCGACAGTGCAAAAGAGAGGGAGGTGAGTGGCACTACGGCAAGAAACAAATGAGTGAAGTCTGAAGAGAAAAGTGAAACCCTAATGCCTTTATACTGAACAAATGCGGGTAGCCCGGGTAACCCATACCCGAACCAGAATTAACAGGTCAGTCTTAGTACGCGTAAAATTCCAACGGGTTTGTGATTCTTGCCCTGTTTTTTTTTTGGGTACGGGCCTGTGCCAAGTCTACTTGTAAATCATATTCAACAAGTTTTTCTCTTGTTCATATTTGTTGAATAAAATAAAGTAGGTATTGATTAAGATTGGATGCAATTCTTCTCTTTTTTCGAACTCATAAAAATATTAAAGGGCATTTCATTCCCTTTAAACAATCATAACCTCAAGGAGGATTTTGTTTATAGGACACAACGTACGCTAGAATGTGGGCTAACATGCAAACAATAGTAAGGCTCAAAAATTCAAATATGAAATCAAGATCCCTAATGTGTCCAAAAAGACAGCCTAGTAGGTGACAAATGAATTAGCTGTGATTTTCTCACTTAACAATTAAACTAATAGTGTAGTATTATTTTTAACTTGACACCAGTATTTCGAGTGTAGGCATTTAGTAGAGATAAAAATCAACTTGAGAAGAAACTTGAATCCTTAAATTTTGCTGATAGGAAGGATATTGGCTGCGACTTAGGTATTAGAGACAGCCTACAATCTTAGTGTGATCAATCATTAAACATCTTTAGTGACATTTTCAAGATATCTTTAACAACAATTCTTAACGGCACTACTTAAAAATTATTAAACACGTATAACGACCATCGTTTGTCACACTATATGAGTGGGTTTAGGCTCTTCCTGTAACTGGGTTGCAAGGCAAAATATTTCCTTACTAAATACTTTTCAATGACTCCATTAATCAAGTAGGAAGCACGGTAGAAAGTTGAATAAACCCATTGTGTAATTGTAATGGACAACCATTTTCTCATAGCAAGAAAGCAGTATAAACAGAAATCACCGAAACCCCGTGAGGCAAGTGGGAAAACCCTATTGACCTCGTCAAGCCAAAGAAATTGGGAATACCCAGCCACTATAGACACACAAGGTGCAACTTTTGCTCCTTAAAACACCACAAACTCAGCCCAAAGCAGACCCTAAAATGCAGCCCGTGATAACTCAATAGCTAAACATCCAAGCATTGCTGCGACTTCTAAAATACTTTAACTACCAACCAACTACCGAATGCAGAATTTCTTCTATCTAGTTGGCAACCACGATCCAACCTTGAGGACTTGCACCTGTAAGTAAGTTGCCATGTGGCCTCTTCGCTTGACAATTTTTACAGAGGCATCTCCCCCGGCTGCACATCGTTTGACTCACAAAATCATCGCCATTCCTTATGTCTTGCCATCCTTCCACACAGAAACCTTTGTTATCCATGTCTTGCCATCTTGGTTACAGATGGCCATCTAGTAACAAAGTTTAATATTGAAGTCCTTGCTCTTACTTGAGTTGGAATAAACTGCCAAAAGTGAACAAAGGAGTGGCTTTCTAAAGGAGATTTCAAAATGAGAGAAGCAAGAAATCAAGATTCAAGCCCCGGAGCATATAATACGTAGATAGTTCCTTATATAGATGCGGTGATTAATGGTGAGGAAACTACCATCTAAGATGGAAATATAGTAGCATTAACCTTGCTGCATATCTTTTAGAATTTGTGAAAGAAATTCTAGGAACGTGTCAAAACAAACATACAAGCAAATGAAGCCATGAATCATACAAGGGAATGTCTACTGTTAGGTTCTCGAAAATAGACCCCTCAATAGTCACACGTGTAACTAAGTCCATACTGATATTAATAAAACATATCAAGAGAATCTACCGATATTGATATATTATGTGTGTGTATATATTCAAGTCTCACCGATCCACTTCTCCCCTTTGGCACAATTTTTGCCACAAAATAAGGGTTTTTGGGCCGAACAATGACTCTGACTTGAAAGTACCTGTCTCTATCACTATCATCACTCTTGGCAGTAGCTTTTGCTTTACGCCAAGCTAAAGCAGGTTGATCAGAAAAAAACAACCAAACACTTTCATGCTCAGAAAGAGAAAAAGAGGAACCAATATTCATAATAAAACAAAATTGGAACTTACACTTGGCACACTTCTCCTCTTCTTCACCATACTCTTCATCTATATTACAATCATCAACGTCTTCAATATCTTCTTCCACCTCATCCTCTTCTTCTTTCTCCTTCGCTCGGAAGCAAAAAAGGTTCTAGACACTTTTTTCACATGCCTTTATCCCGAATAATTTAAAATAAAAAATGATTCCACCATCATAATGAAAAATTAAAAACTCTCCTTCCACACAATTGTCCTCTAAAAACTTTCTTCAACCATCTTCCAAAAAAGTTTTATCTCCTGATTTGGTTACCTTCACAGGCCAAAGATTTTTGTTGTGATCCCTAAGCAAGGCATTATTGGGTAACATTCCTTTCATGCGGCGTGTGAAAGTCACGGGAATTTCCTTCAAGAAGATGTTAAATCAACTTTAGTTTTATATAATCATTAAAAAATTGAGTTCCTAACAAAGATCATTGGTAATAATATCGTTAACTACATCAAGCTAAATGTTGACTCCCAAATTTGTCAACCATATCTCCTATATATGCAAGTGCTGATCTTTATTACACATGGTTCTACATAGAAATGAACAAATATTCAAGATTTAAACGTCAAATTGAAGATGGTTGGAAAAATAATCAAACATATATACCATTCTTTGTGAGCTGGACAGGTAGGAAAACCTTGAAGAAACTGTCTTGCAATCTAAGAAACAACACATTAGTAACATCTTTTATATATACACCTCATAACCATGGTTGTTATAACACAAAATAAGATTATACAACACAAGAGAAAAAATTACCTCAACAAGAGAAAAGTAAAAACGAGACAGAAAGAAATGCTGCTCGAAGATGAGTTTCTTGTCTTCACTGATGGGCAAGAGTGAGAGGGTGGAGAAATGTAGTGTATTTATTGTGCTCGTTGAAGCCGCACCCCCAGCCTATTAAAAAAATCTCAACAAGTTTATGCCTTAAGCAATCAATCCAAAGGCCTTTTTAATTAATCCAAAGGGCAACGCATCTTTTAAAAACCGCTTAACTTTGTGTCAATTCCAAAAAGTAACTTCGACAAGTTACATATAACCAGAATTCTATTTTCCAATATATTCTTGAAAGCCAACACCCAATTTAAAGTTTCAAAACCCTCAAAAAACTTTAAGTCAAGATATTCTAAGAAGACAAAGGCCCTTTTTTCTCACAAAATATCAATTCTATAAAAAAAATTGGATCACATCGCTTTGAAATATCCGAAAAGATTATTTAGGGTGATCTAATTTGCTAAAAGACCTTCGGACCATATTAGAAGGAGGTCCTCAAAATCATCTCAATAAAAACACCGCAATGCACATCCATAAAGAATAATTGTAGATCACCCAGAACATAAGTCAAGGTTAGTTTAGTTGAGACTTATATAATTATCATGAGGATAATCAACCATGCAATAGCTACTCGAGATTTCACCTGAGCTTGGTATAGAAAAAATTTAGAAAAAAAGAACGTAATGATTTGAGAAAAACTTCACGGGTGCATGAGTTTGTTTTGTCCAAATGTGTCACATATACTCATGCGATTGTCCACAGAATAATAGTGTATGAATTAGAACTCATCTAAACATATACACACACGGTTATACTTAAGCATGACCAAACATATACGGTTGTACTTAGGCATGACCAAAATACAAGGACCTGTAACTAAGCCCTCATGGCAATTAAGCTTTGCATCCTCCCATGCATATAAATTACCCTTCTTCTTTTTTCCTGGTTGATGATTTCGTTTTGGCAATTAAATGCTTTACTAAATACAATAAGAACGAGTGCTAAGCAAATAAAACTACTAGATTTAATGCATTTAGATAATAAGCAAGCACTCACGTTGAGTTTGCTTTTCCAAAAGATACGATGACATCCGAGCCGATCCTATTTCATACCCATAAACATGATGACATTTCCGTTTAGGGAATCTGCTCCCTAAAGAAAGATAAGAAGGAGCTCCTTTATGCAGGCAGACCACGTGGGTCAGTCATCAACAAAGAAGACTCGGCCGTTCAGGGAATCTGCTCCCGCCTTTTCTTTCTTACACGCAAAAGATTTCATCTTCTTGATCTCAAATATTTCCTTGCTCCGGTCTGTGTGGGTAGTTGTGCCTCCGAGAGCAGATTCCCTAAACAGAAATGTCATCATGTTTATGGGTATGAAATATGATCGGCTCGGATGTCATCATATCTCTTGGAAAAGCCAACTCAACGTGAGTGCTTGCTTATGATCCAAATGCATTAAATCTAGTAGTTTTATTTCTTTGGCACTCGTTCTTATTGTAATATAGTGAAGCATTCAATTGCCAAAACGAAATCATCAACTAGGAAAAAAGAGGAAGGAAAGGGTAATTTATATGCATGGGAGGATGTAAAACTTAATTGCCATGAGTGCTTAGTTACAGGTCCTTGTATTTTGGTCATGACTAAGTACAACCGTGTGTGTATATGTTTGGTCATGGTTAAGCACAACCGTGTGTATATATGTTTGGTCATGCTTAAGCACAACCGTGTGTATATATGTTTAGATGAGTTCTAATACATACACTAAGCTAAGGTGAAATTTCGAGTAGCTGTTGCATGGTTGATTGTCCTTATGATAATTATATAAGCAAGTCTCAACTAAACTAACCTTGACTCTTTCCAATATGGTCTGAAGGTCTTTTAGCAAATTAAATCACCTTAAATAATTTTTTCAAAATTTTCAAAGCGATGTGATCCAATTTTTTTACAGAACTGATATTTTGCAAAAAAAGTCCTGTCTTATAATATCTTTTGACTTAAAGTTTATTGAGGGTTTTGAAATTTTAAATTGGGTGTTGGCCTTCAAGAATGTATTGGAAAATAGAATTCTGGTTATATCTAACTTGTCGAAGTTACTTTTTGGACTTGACACAAAGTTAAGTGGTTTTTAAAAAATGTGTTGCCCTTTGGATTGATTGCTTAAGGCATAAACTTGTTGAGATTTCTTGAATAGGCGGCGATTAAAAGGAAGGGGAAATCCCACGTAGGAAAGAGGAAAGGAAATAGGGGCAGGCAGGACTCAGGAGGTGTGGGCTAGGGGTGCGGCTTCCATGAGCACAATAACTACACTACCTTTCTCCACCCTCTCACTCTTGCCCATCAGTGAAGACAGGAAACTCATCTTCCAGCAGCATTTTTTTCTATCTCGTTTTTACTTTTCTCCTGTTCGGGTAATTTTTTCTTTTGTGTTGTATAATCTTATTTTGTGTTATAACAACCATGGATATGAGGTGTGTATATATAAAAGATGTTACTAATGTGTTATTTCTTAGATTGCAAGACAATAGATGAATTCTATAGAAAATTTACCTGGTTTCTTCAAGGTACATGTGTTCAGCTCACAAAGAATGGTATATATGTTTGATTATTTTTCCGCATATATGCTTGATTATTTTTCCATCCTTATATCTTCAATTTGACGTTTAAATTTTGAGTATTTGTTCATTTATGTAGAACCATGTGTAATAAAGATCAGCACTTGCATATATAGGAGATGGTTGACAGATTTGGGAGTCAACAATTAGCTTGATATAGTTAACAATAGTATTACCAATGATCTTTGTTAGCAACTCAACTTTTTAATGATTATATAATATATAAAACTAAAGTTGATCTAACATCTTAAAGGAAATTCCCGTGACTTTCACACGCCGCATGAAAGGAATGTTACTCAATAACGCCTTGCTTAGGGATCGCAACAAAAATCTTTAACATGTGAAGGTAACCAAACCGAGAGATAAAACTTCTTTGGAAGATGACTGGAGAAAATTTTTAGAGGACAATTGTGTGGAAAGAGAGTTTTTAATTTTTCAATATGGCTGTGGAATCATTTTTTCTTTTAAATTATTCGGGACAAACGCATGTGAAAAGAAGTGTCGAGAACCTTTTTGCTTTCGAGTGAAGGAGGACGAGGAGGAAGAAGAGGATGAGGTGAAGAAGAAATTGAAGACGATGTTGATGATTGCGATACGGATGAAGAGCACGGTGAATAAGAGCAAGAAGATGATGAGTTCCAATTTTTTTTATTATTATTATGAATACTGGTTCCTTTTTTTCTCTCTCTGAGCATAAAAATGTTTGATTTTTTTTTTCTGATCAACCTGCTTTTGCTTGGCTTAAAGCAAAAGCTGCTACTAAGAGTGATGATGGTGATAGAGACGATACTTTCAAGTCAGGAGTCATCGCTCGGCCCAAAAATCTTTATTTTGTGGCAAAAATTGGGCCCAAAGGGGTATAAATTGTTGAGACTTGAATACATACACACATAATATATCAATATTGGTAAATTCTCTTGATATGATTTACTAATATCATTATTGGACTTAGTTACATGTGTGGCTACTAAGTAGAGGTGTCAAATGGGCCGGGCTTGGGCCGGCCCAGCCCAAGCCCATCGGGCCTCGAGCAAAACGGGCCAAGGGGGCTGCCAACCGGGCCGGGCCTGGCTCTAGGGATATCTGGGCCCGGTCCAAGCCCAGGCCCTAGGCCCAACATTTAGGGCCGGGCTTGGGCCGGGCCCGGGCCCAAATTTTTTTTATTTTTTTTGGCATTTTCTTGTTATTCAATATTTAGTGGCTACTTTCAAAAGAGCCAGCGGATTAAATCGCAAACTACATATGTTAAGTATGATATCCACACACAGATACCGGGAGAGAGACAGAGAGAAATGGACCTCAGGGCCACCAACTTCATGAACCCTAATGGCCTTGACCATTTTTGCTGCTGCTGATACAGAGAGTGCTCTCACTAATGGCTTGGTATTACAGTAGTTGTTGCAACAAACTTGTTGAAAAAGGGGTGATTTTTTGTGATGAAGGCCAGTCACAAATGGGTTCAAGAGCAAAGTGTGGAAGTGATGAAGAAGTCTCAATCTTGATCCACCCATAAGTCAAGTTAGCTTAATCCCCATGTTGCTATAAGAAATGGTCAAACGCGTCACTTTATTTCTTTTTTTCATTTTTTATTCGTACACGTGCTTGTCGTTGGAATAAGAAAAGAAAAAACAGTTCTCTGGCCACTTTGACCCGAGCCAAACCCGGGCTTTTTCGGGCGGGGCCTGGCCCGGGCTTTTTTCAGAAAAATTCAGACCTGGCCAGGCCCAGGCCCTAAGCCCAAAATGGCCGGGCCAGCAAAATTCATGTAGGGCCGGGCCAAGCCCGGGCCAGCACTGTTCATGTATGGGCTGGGCCAAGCCTGGGCCAGAAAGGGGCTGGGCCGCGGGCCGCCCGGCCCATTTGACAACTCTACTACTAAGGGGTCTATTTTCGAGAACCTAACAGTAGTCATTCTCTTGTATGATTCATGACTTCATTTGCTTGTATGTTTGTTTTGACACGTTCCTAAAGTTTTTTTTTCCCCTAATTCTAAAAGATATGTAGCAAGGTAAATGCTACAACATATCCATCTTAGATGGTAGCTTCCTCACCGTTAATCACCTCATCTATTTAAGGAACTATCTACGTATTATATGCTCCGGGGCTTGAATCTTGATTTCTTGCTTCTCTCACTTTGAAATCTCCTTTAAAAAGCCACTCCTTTGTTCACTTTTGACAGCTTATTCCAACTCAAGTAAGCAAGGACTTCAGTATTAAACTCCGTTACGAGATGGCCATCTGTAACCAAGATGACAAGACATGGATAGCAAAGGTTTCTGTATGGAAGGATGGCAAGACATTGCTCACTAAGGAATGGAGATGATTTTGTGAGTCAAACGATGTGCAGCCGGGGGAGATGCCTCTGTAAAAATTGTCAAGCGAAGAGGCCACAGGGCAACTTACTTACAGGTGCAAGTCCTCAAGGCTGGATCATGGTTGCCAACTATATAAAAGAAATTTTGCACTCGGTAGGTTGGTAGTTAAAGTATTTCAGAAGCCGCAGCAATACTTGGATGTTTAGCTACTGAGTTATCACGGGCTGCATTTTAGGGTCTGCTTTGGGCTGAGTTTGTGGTGTTTTAAAGAGCAAAAGTTGCATCATGTGTGCCTGTAGTCGCTGGGTATTCTCAATTACTTCGGCTTGACGAGGTCAAAAGGGCTTTCCCACTTGCCTCACGGGGCTCCGGCCTGTTTGATTTCTGTTTATACTGCTTTCTTGCTATGGAAAAATGATGTCCATTACAATTACACAATGAGTTTATTCAACTTTTTACTGTGCTTCCTACTTGATTAATTAATGGATCGTTGAGAAGTATTCAGCAAGGAAATATTTTGCCTTGCAACCCAGTTACCAGAAGAGCGTAAACCCACTCATATAGTGACAAACGATGGTCGTCATACGTGTTTAATAATTTTGTAGTGCCGTTAAGAATTGCTGTTAAAGATATCTTGAAAATGTCACTAAAGATGTTTAATGATAATTAATGATTGATCACACTAAGATTGTAGGCCATCTTTAATACCTAAGTTGCGGCCAAAGTCTTTCCTATCAACAAAATTTAAGGATTCAAGCTTCTTCTCAAGTTGATTATTATCTCTGCTAAATGCCTCCACTGGTGTCAAGTTAAAAATAATACAGCACTGTTAGTTTAATTGTTAAGAGATGAAACTAGGCTGTCTTTTTGGACACATTAGGGACCTTGATTTCATATTTGAATTTTTGAGCCTTACTATTGTTTGTATGTTAGCCCACACTTTACCCTATGTTGTGTCCTATAAACAAAATCCTCCTTGAGGTTATAATTGTTTAAGGGAATGAAATGCCTTTAACATTTTTATGGGTTCAGAAAAAATGAAAAAAGATTGAAAAAAGAGAAGAGAATTGCATCCAATCTTAATCAATACCTACTTTATTTTATCCAACAAATATGAACAAGATAAAAACTTGTTAGAATATGATTTACAAGTAAGAATAAATGATTTTAAAATTTTGTTTCCTCTATAGTTTAGCTTGAGATTAAATGAACACAGCATCCTTGACAAAGAATATATCTTCCAAATTAATAAGAATAAGATAATTTAATTAGATTGGATAAGACTGCATTATGTTTTTAGAGGGCGCATAAGTGATGGGTATGCATCGACCAATACAGAAAAGCAAGGACACATCGAAGCGCAAAGTAAGGTGGACACCTCTCTACACCTTACTTTTGGAAAAAATAAAGTTTTTGCCTCATAACTTTTAAACTAACCCCTCGTGCGGCCATAAAACAAGTATCAGGATAACAGAAGGTGACGAAAATACGAAAACAACTAGTAAATGACGCAAGAGATTTCAACAGTCTTTTTTTTTTTTTTTTTTTTTTGGTTGGTTAATTAGATAATAGCATTGACCCGATCCTAGCTTGGCTCTAGCCAAATCGAGAACTTCCTTTTTTCACTGGCCTTGGCCTTGGCCTTGGCCTTGGCCAAACTCAAACTCAACCTAACTATGACCCGATCCTAGCTTGGCCTTAAAAAACTCAACTCTGATCCGGCCCTAGCTCGGCCCTAACCAAACTCGAACTCAACCTAACTTTGACCTGACCCTAACCCGTGTTTTTTTTTCAACTTTTTTCACAACTTCAAGAACAAAATTACAAGAGATTTTTTTTTAATATACAATGTGTTAACTTATGGATCAACTTGCGAGAAATATGTAACATGTAGTCTATGCACGAAGCTAGCAATTTCATATTCACAACTTGACATGCACTAAAAACCCATTACTCATGGGAAAACCAAACTGAACCTATAAATAGAACAACAAAAAAACCAAAGCAAAATTTAACCATGCAAGCGTATAGAATAAAAGGGGAAGGAAATGTCACTGGAAACAGCCACTACCCACCACAAACCAAGCTAGAGCGGGAGAAGAAAGCCAATACTCGGCATTCACCAAATGCGATCCACCCTCAAACCAAATCCGAGAACGCCCCCAGCAAACGTCAGTCACTCAAATAAGATGAAACCCATTTCGTCGTCACAACTGATCAGCTTATGAGTGCCCGCAAAAGATGTGATGATGGTTTATAGTTGCCATCCTTATTCATCTCAAATCTCTCCGACAGCTCGTTTTTGTAGCTAAAATAATGTTGTATGTTCCGTTCCATATGCATTATGCACTCGATCTGTGTCATCCATGGAAGAAATGTGGGGTTATATCTATGACACTTGACGCAGAGAAAGAAGAGAGCTTGAAGATTACGTTAGCAACGAGTTTCGGCACAAAATTGCTGGAACAAGTCTGTTGTGTTTCTCTGAGATGGCGGCTAATAATAGGGATGAAACCGCCGTCCATTATAAGATCAATGTGGTGGGATAGCCTAAATTGTATATACTAAGACGCGTGATTAAGAAGATGAATTATCATGTGGCGCTCATAGTAGCTTATCTACTCTTCTAACTAGGTTCGCATATCAATACAATTTGCCTGATTAACTAAAAAAACTTAAATTGTATGTAGTGAGAAGAAAGTTAGCCAGTTAGGTATATATGTCATCGCCTCTCATTGAATAAGTGACCGGTGTGAATGCCCGGATCGGAATTCTTGGCGACAGCATCAGTGTTACTAGTGCAACCATAACCATTGCATGGATGAAACCTAATCAACACCAGACAGCTCTGATGAATACCATGAGAACTACAGGACTTAGAAGCAGCGCCCAAGTAGTACTAATTTCGATCTTTTTAAGAACCAAATCCAAGTACATAGCACGAATACATCATGTTTTGAAACTTTCATCGATCATTGACAATCACCATATGTAATAACACCCTCAAAATCCCCTTGAACCAGACATGTAAAACAAACGGAAGGATTTTGGCTTTAATCTAGGTAGAAGAAGTAATCAACACCCTCTAATGTTATGATCATTTGTTGTTGCAAAATATTGTTAGCGATATTTTTGTAAATATTTTTACCGAGAATTTTTAACAGCACTTTTCAATGTCATTAATTGGAAATAATTTACAATGCAAAAACAGCTCACAGTACCCTCGCACACTACCCGCACGCGGAATGCATACAAATTCTCTGTATCCTCATCCACTTCTCCAACTTGTGGATCTAACACTTGCTTCCTAGTTTGGTGATAGTTACTGATGTGTTGTTGTGGATGAGTTTTTTTTTTGTTGATTTTGGTAGTGTCACATGATCCACATCCTGATTGTGATCCGTACTGACCTCTCATGCTCTCCTTTTGAACGAGATACCTTGCAAGGTAACAATTAATTGCAGGTTTAATTTTTCTTGCTTCAAATAGCCTATCGACATAATGGTATTAGGATTTGTAGTGTGTTGTATCAAGCCACACAATAACCTCTCATATTCTTGTCAACCTTTTATTCAATTTCATCACTAAAATGCAGAAATTACATCGGTGGAAAGTTAACACGTATAATACTCGAGTTCTTTGTGCAATTACCATACTATCAAGTTGGTGCCACTATAATAGCCTTAGTTGAAACAGTGTAGGAACTTCAAATGTTGGTGAATACGATGCTTATGCACATGTTTGGTCACATCTGCATTCAACGGTTAAGTTTGAACACTTGCTTCAATATAAGGAATTTATTATCAGTAGTTCACTTAAGGTTCAAGTTGAAAGTAGCATTGTCTGACCCCTAGATAACTAATATTCCTCCTCGATCTTGAATCTCTTAAAAGACTCTTACGAATACAAACGAGGTAGGGATTACCTTTAATAAGTTTTTAGTTTTCAAGAATATATATTCTCTATAGCATGGACCAAATCCAGCATATCTCTTATGTTGTTTCATCATTTATATGTTTTGCAAGAAGTAATTTCACTTCATACAAATTTTAAGCAAGAACGTCTATAGTCAAAGCAATTAACGCAAAAGGTGCACAATATGTTAGATATTACCACCTCTGTACTGGAGCAAGAAGACATGACAAACTGTTACCTTTTAGATAAGTGGGATCGGAAGGAAACTACCATGAAGTCTGGTAATACTTTGGCACCTTTTCATGAAACTACAAGCCAGGGAAGAATCTGGGAAAAGAAAAATGTACACAAAAGGCTAAGGGAGACTAACGAAATGCAAAAAAAGCTAATTTCAAAAGCTAAAATAAGAAATTTAGCAAAGGTTCTAACTCAACTACGGCACTAGAAAACTAGAATAATTCGTTCAAACATGTATGTGTGCCTTCAATGTGAAAAGGGGTTAGGTGCAAGTGCTTAAGAATGCTGGAATTCCTGCTTATACAAAATATTATAAAAGTGACAAGAAGGGGAAAATAACAACAGAGAAGATGGCGAAACTATATGATTCAAGACTAACAAGATTAAGAAAGGAAATGACTAAACTTTGCATCGCAGCAAGTGCTATCCTTAATGATCCTTTTTTTTTTCCCTGCCACCGGGATTTTCCTGATTTCAATATGATTGTTTTTTGTCCTTACTGTAAGGCACACCGAAAATGGATAAGAATGATTTTCTGTTGAAATTTCACTTGTAATGAAATTTCAGGCCCTTTTCTATTTGTAGATTGTTTTGCATACGTCTAGTGTACATGGTTATTATCCAACACAGATGATAGTTTCACACATGAAGATTACAATACATAGTCTTTAGCGCAAAATAGTGGGGTTTTCACTCAAACCAGAGATAACTGCAGGTTTTTCATTGACTGGAAATATTGTCCTGTCACCTAAACTAAACCTTTAACATGTAGAGGGATCAATTTTCTCAATTGCTTAGCTTCCGAAAAAACAATAATTCCACAACTACTCTACTAACGATATCCCTAAACACTATTCCCGATTTCATGAGTCGCAATATTCCTAATCTAAGAGGCCAAATTCGACCCTATATGGAAAAGACCCAATTTTCCACCGGAGTAAGAACCCTAAAGGTGATACACACTAAAGAAGGAGATGGCGTAACTTTTTTCTAGAATTAACAAAATTAACACAAAATCATCTATTAATGCAATAGGTACCGAAAGTCGAAACAGTAGAATAATTTGTTACAACGGAGATGGTTGAAACGAAAATTAATGAAAAGATAGTTACCTAAGAGTTGTAATTGAACTCAGATTGAGGGCATAACGCAAAAATGCTGGCCGTGGCAGGTCGGTGCTTGTAGTGTGGTTCTACCAGCAAGCTTGGAGCTGTTTCTTGCGATAGATTCACGACAGAGATGCGAGAGTTGGAAAGAAAGAGAGATGGGGGCAGAGAAAGAGAGTAACCCATTGAGAGAGAACATACGGCCTTGAGGATCCAATGACTTGTTGGAGTGTAGGTTACGGGGACATTGGATTTCAGCGTTGAAATGGGAAATGAAAAGTGGAAGATAGGGGAATTGGAAATTGGGGGATATATTTAGCCTACGCGCGCTTGCTAACTGCTAAGGTATAGAGGCAATGATTTGGGGCAGCAAGCGTCCTATTATATACGAGAAATAAAGACACTTTTAACTTAGCGTCTTATAAAGAATTTTTTAGGACGCTTTTTATGAAGCGTTTTTTTATGGATGTCGTTACATTTATGTTTTCTTGTAGTGTTAAAATATTCCCCGTCTTTGTCTCAAATTTCTTTCCAGTCCAGTTTTAGTATTTCGATACATAAACAACATTGAAGCACTTTTTATGCTAAACCTGTGGCCCTTACATGAGCGGAGTCACAAAATTGGGAAAAGATAATGCAGAAGGCTGATAAAGAAACTACAGCCTTTCAAGATGTAGGTCTTCCATTGGACTGCAACTCACAACAGTGGCTGAACCAGGATTTAACTTTAGGGGGTGCAGAAAATATATTGAAGTCACTAAATTTTTTAAGAAGTAAAATGATACACAAAAATTGAGTGCACTTCTCCGATAATCCACAAAAAAAAACATATTAAAAATTATCCAAAATGTTTTATTAAGTCTCATGAGAGCTACAAAAGACTCTTCGCAATACCCAAAAAAAAATCGAATGCAAAATAAACATTTAAGTGTTTACAAACGAAAGCACTAAATTATTACTCGATGAACGTTATTATCAGAAGCAAGAGCATGATCAGCCCAACATAGAGAACATAATTGCTATAAACCCATTACCAAATCTAACATGCCGCAACTGACAATCATTTTGGCGTAACTTAAGAGAGTTCCAAGACCTGAAGGACTCAGGGTATATAGGAAGAAGTGGTTTTCAATTATTCTTTTGTTCAGAGGGCTTGCTTGTACCAAGAATGCAAGCAAAAGCTCAGCACCAAAAACATGCCTAACCCAGTGTTGGGAGCAATATAACAAGTAACTACATCGTCATACAGTGTAATACTTGTGATCTTCAAGCATGTGGGCGAGCTATAGCCTAAAAGGCTATACTAACAAAAAAATATTGGACTTTGATATATCCTTTTTAACATCCAGAACTTCTAAAGACTCGCAGGCATGTAAACTATAGTTCAGGCTGATGCTCACATTTTGTTAGGTGTACCAAACAGTGAAACAAAGCTAACAATCCAATCCAAAGTTGACAAAAAAAATGATGTCATGGATTCCATTAAGTAGTCGTGCATGCTTGTCAATGTGTTTTTCGATGAAGTGGATAGTTTTAATTACTCAGATATGATGTTCTCCCAAAATCCAGCCTTCAATTGAGAAACCTTAAGCTTTCTATTCCCTGTAAGGATGATAAAATCATTAAAATGGCTGACATGAGAATAACTACACCAAATCTGTAATTGTTCACACTTTCTTCCTTTTTCATATTATAATTGTAGTATATGTTGCTTTTTGTCCCTTTTTTCGTAGTTTCATCGTTCATCTCTTTCTACCTTCATTCACATAATAAGGTAATAGGTGATCAAGATAAAAGGCAGGTCGCATGACTTTTCAAATTGACATCCGTGTAAGATGATTTAGAAACAATATCATGTGGCTAATCTAACCCAACACCATAACTATGTGACCTGATCATAGGAACATTTTGATTTTCCTTTGGGCAAATAAAATCCTTATTTGTGTGATAACCGTATTTGTCGATGATATATCAAATATCACATCTATAAGGCTTTCAAATTGTTCAAATCCAAATATAACAGGCTCCAAGTAAACCGAGCATAAACTGCATTTTAAATACATATGCAACTATAAAAAATAAAAAATAAAACCTGAATTGTCAGTAAATAGCAAGCATTATTCACGATTGCTGTCCAAAATATGTACAATCAGTCTGACCTTTCGTGAATGCATAGTTGGAATTGTAAGGAAATTGCAACTCGCTGGGTAGTAAACAGCACCAATCGAGAGATAAAGTAGGGCATCTGCAGAAGGCACAAAAGACATGTCACAAGCACTAATACAATTCGGTAGCAAGTGAGAGAGCAGCAAAGGCATGAAATTTCAAAGAACCCTAAGTTTTGGATGCAGCGTCATATAAAAGCCAAAAAAATGTGGCGTGAAGTGACAGAATCTGGTCCCCTAGTCTTTATGATAAAAACCCCTAATATTAAAACCTAATTAAAGCCCCTAAACTTCAAACCCTAATCTAAACAAATTACACAATCAACTATCAACAGAATCAAATCTATTCTAAAACTATTAAATAGAACAATTGAATTGAACTACTAAAGCAACAATTTGAAGAAGCATCAATTTAAAGAATAAAACTCGCCTGTGTTGATTGAAAACCTTCTTCAGGCCGGTCTTCTCTCGGCCTCTCTTAATTTGAGGGAGATGTCACCATCCGGCCGTCGCCCGTCGGTCACAGAGAGATGCAAGAGTGATGCAGTGAGAGAGTCGCATACTAGAGCAGATATGCTAGAGAGAGAAAGAGGCCGTGTAAAGAAATTTTTCATTTTAAAAGTTCAGGGGGTACATTAGCGTACCTCGTCCTAACGTGGTTCCGCCTAACGACATGACTACCAAGTGTGGAGCGCGAGCTTAGATCTATCATATTGTGCGTGTACGTGTGTTGAGCGGCAGAGTAAGGCCCGTTTGACAAAAAAAAAATTTCTCTTTTTTTTTTCAGTTTTAAAAATTGAAAAAAAAAGAGCGTTTGGTAACCATTTTTTTTTCAATTTAAAAAACCAGTTTTTAAACTGCAGAGTAAAAAAACTCCAAAAACTGGTTTTTTTTTTCCGACCACCACCACCACCCTCCCACCGCCGGCAGCCACCTCAAGCGACCACCGCCAGAGACTGCCGGCCGCCGGCAGCCACCTCCGGCCGCCGGCGACCATCGCTGGAGACTGCCGACAACCACCTCCGGCCGCCGGCGACCACCGGCAGCCACCTCCGGCCGCTGGCAGCCACCGCCGGAGACTGTCGGCAGCCACCTCCGGCCGCCGGCGACCACCGCCGGAGACTACCGGCAGCCACCTCCGGCCGCCGGCCACCACCACCACCACCACCGTCGACCACCGCTACGCCCCACCACCGCCACCGCAAACCACCAAAAAAAAAAGGGTTACCAAACACCAAAAAAAAAAACCTCAAAAAAAAAAGGGGTTATCAAACACCCACTTGTTTTTATAAAAAATAAAAAATTAAGCTGCTCTTTAAAAAACTGCTCTTTAAAAACTGAAAACCAAAAAAAAAATTTTGTCAAACGAAGCCTAAGGTTGTCAAAGATTAATACTAGCGGCAAAATATCAAAACAAATGGAAAGTTTAATACTAGTGTAGTAGAAACCCATCAAAACCCCAACCCAAGAAAATATATTGTGTTTTTGCGCTATTTGTGTCTGACATCTTATTCAGAAATTCCCGATACGTGTCTCACCATCAAATAATTCACAGTACTATATAAAAGATATACAAAAGTCATACATAGGTGTCTGATACATGTCCAAGAGGTGTCAGGTGTGCCCAAGCATTCGACACAACACCTTCGCCTATCTGAGGTGTCCATACTCATAGACTGGCAGAACTCGAGGTATTATTAACACGGCAATGTCGCTATAGATTTCCGACAATAGCAAAAAGTTTGGATTATCCTTGATGGATACCTTATATTTTCATCAAATGGTGAAGTAACAACTGAACCCTTTGTTTTTTATGGCCACAATATAACAAATCCATGGGATGAAATTACCAAATCTGAAAGGAAATTTTGAGAATAATTCCATGAATTGATGTATTTGTATAGGTCAAAGCAATGGTTTAGTATTACCAGAAATTCATCGACCATCGAACAATCGAAAAATTATACTCCCTCCGTTTCATAATTTTTGTCCCTTATTCCTCTATGAACGTTTCAAAATATTTTCTCCTTTTCAAAATACATAACAATATGTCACGAAGTTCCACTTGTACATTTACTATTCTAAGTGCAGAAAATACACTGTCATGATGGGTTGTGAGCAGAAGGGTAACTTATGGCTGTAAAAGTTAATTATAAAGTAGATGACTTAGAATTGAACAGACTACTCCTCTAATGGAGGATTCAGGGTTGACCAGCTGATACGGAGGATTCCGTCTGTTCATGTGATTGCACTTTGCATACCGGGACAAAAATTATGAAACATGGTTCATAACTAGTACAGGCTAAACCAGAATGCAAAGCTCACTAAATGTAGTATGGCATTTGAGATACTCTCACCTTCAGAGCTGTTTCCTTCTCAAGCTCAGACGCAACACGCCTAATCGTTCTAGTTGTATCACCATAATTACATGTAAAAGATGCACAAACTCCGTCTGCAGCTCTGCGGTTCCGATAGGCTCACAATGCATAGTGTTTTGAGTGGCCTGTTTTACAGTCCACGGCCAGATCAAAACCCAGAAGGGGGTCATATTCCTCTAGCATCTTCCTGAGCTCTGCTCCTGTAAAATCCCTGGGTAGCGGACCAATGTAAATAAGGTCGGAACCCTCGAGCCCGCGAGCATCTGTTGGTGTTAGGCCAGCTGCAGAAAGCTTCAAGTTGGGACTACGTTGGCTTGAACCAAGATCAGCAACCAGTGAAAAGTGATACAGAGACGATCTCCCGATCCTTAATCGTTCGCCCTGCACACTAAAATAATAACCTTTGATCACAAAGGTAGCACCAAAAAGGTCGCAGAAGAATGGAACACAAGTAAGGCTTGTAATGGAGTACATTAGTACCTCAAACTCAAAGCCATCTAAGGGCAAGGCATTGCTGGTCTCCTCAACAGATCTCATTTCCACCATAGCAAAACCATACTTTTCGCAAATGGAAACTTTGGTGACAACATCCCCAGGCAATTACGAAAGAATGGTCTTACCGTCGAGTTATATATGCCAATATAGATAATGGCATAAATGCTGACAAACCTGGACCATTCGTCTTCCCTCCAATCTCAGATAGGACATGGTTCAGGGACATCTCTCACTAGTTGCATCAACTAAGCCTCACACAGCCCCGAGGCCAGACGGGTGAGGATGGTAGCAGTACCCTGACGGTTAGCATAATATGACCTTCACATGCTATAAACTTGAACCCTGATAAACAGACTAGCATCCTTTACTGTGCATAAACTCTGTTATAGTGAAAAAAATGACGCTAAATGCATTTTAGTTACAAGAAAATGTCACTTTAAATTTGAACAACATCGTATATTTGTGAATCATAGATTTTTAACATGTCCCAATTACTTTTTCACTTTCCTTTTTCGCTTGGGCACAACAGAGGTGACCTAGAAGTGCACCTAAAGAAAATTGCACAACAAAGGTGCATCAAAAGATAAACGTTTTAGGTGAAAGATGAAGCAACAATGCAATGACTTAAAACTGTTAAATGCGATGCATCCTTGAAAGAGGGGAAGAATAGTTCATCTCGTGTGGGAATTCGAAAGATGGATCCAACCAATGGCAACATGGGCAGGGACCAATTTTGAATGGCAGGCCTATACTTCTACTTCTACTTCTACCATCACCAACTCCTGTAGAGCTGGAAAATCAAATCTCACATAATTATGGGTCTCGCTAAACCATTTTTCTTGTTATATACAATGTTTGGCAAAACCCTTAGGTCTCCTTTATCGGGCAAGATAGTCTCCATTTTGTTCTTACACATGCTTTTATCAGTTTGTTGGGATACGAAGGCATAATACACAGATCAGCAACGTCACGTTTCCGTTGAGCAGAATTTAGGAGCAATTAGATATTATGAGAGTCAGATATAAATTTTGTATTCTAAGATTTCCACTGTCAGGGTAGAAAAAGGTATAGGTTATACCTTAGATTCAGCCATATCTTCAAAGAATCTAACACCTGAAACCAAAAAGATGGATAACCGAGAACATTTTCAAAAACAAAAGCATAAACATTCCAAAGTTGGATATCAATAGCGTTGTGCAAAAGAATACTCAAATTAACTATTCCATCAGCCGTGAAAGAATACTATTAATGGTAAAACGGTACAACTTAAAGGATCTACTGATGTTGGCATATCTGTGTTTAAGTGGAATCATACTTTCAGTGGCGTGTCTCAAAACACTCGATGCAGGGTATAAGATATGTGTCGGACATGGCACCTACTATCTCGAACACTCCATAACCAAACAAATGAATCAAAAAAGATATCAAAGAAGAAAAGAAAGGTGTCCTCAGTCGTACATGTGACAATTATCAAAAGTGGAATTTCATCCATAGTCTTGCTAAAGATGATTAGTTATCAACATTATATGGGGGTGATTTGCCCACTAAATGATCCTTTTTTCTACCCAACATCATAGTGTTTACTTGTATATCTCTTGTCAACCAAAACTATGCATCTGTAAATAATAGCTACCAAGAAACAGCCTCAATGCAAACCCCAAGGTAAGGCTTCGGATATTTAACACTCCCCAGATGCCATAATGGTGGGAGACTCGTGCAGTGGGACATCCTTTTTATCAGTAGGTCAGAAAAACTTATTCATCTCTAAATATCTGAAGATGTGCCCCAACAGAATTGTCTAATATTGCACCCTTTTTGACTGCGTCCCATTTCCACCTAACTTCAATGAAATGCTTATAAAAAATGGCAGCATGTGCTCCATAACTAAAATTCCCATAACCTATTATTGAAATTTCCTGTACCTACGGGCACAAAAGGAAAAAGGAAGTGATTTATCTTTATCCAGTTGACAAGTTAATACATTCTCCTCAACCTTTTGATTGTATTAATACTGCTAACTGTCCCAATTAGGACAATCAAATGAATATAAAATATCATCAGGGCAATGAAGGTAAATAATATTCCTTGATGGGACTGACTATACTGTATATTTGCGCCTATCTGCTCAAGTTCAACCTGTACAACTGAATTTGGTGCTTATCCTATGTCTGCTTCTATCTCAATCCCATGTTTTAACAGTTCTGGATGCAGTTTGGAGTCACTTGAATTTTCAACCAAGTAAAGCTGGTCTTTGCATCAAGATTGCCAATTTTATTAAACAAGAGCACCTGAAGTTGATTGGGATGTCTCTGAAAACCCCTCACTGGATTCGAGTTAATGCATAAGAACCTGAACTAAAACCAAGGATACATAATTTGCCTAAGGTCCCAAGTTCCAGGAGTGCAATCTGCAGCAGGAGCAAAAAGCCAAAAAGAGAAGAGGCAATAACGACCCAAGATACAAAGGCATGCCAGTGACACTCATCTTAATGGCATGTTGCTTCTCAATGGCATGTTGCTTCTTAGAGGCAATCAATTAATTTCTAAGCGTGCATGTCAGTGACACTCATCTTAATGGCATGTTGCTTCTTAGAGGCAAAATATTCTAAGCTCTACAGCTTAAGTGACCACGCAACCTACCTCACAAATTTTCACTTCAACTTGATAGGATTTAAAATGGTAGCAAAAAATTACAGACGAACTTCGTCCCTCTAACCTGCTATTGTTCTGTAAAGCATGATATACATTTTTTGGGCACTTCAAGGTCTGGTAACTTGATATGGTATCAGAGCTCTGGTTTGGCAGGTATTTATGAGATAATCACAAGAAGATTGCATACCAAAGAGATAAATGACAAGGTGTGTGCTTCATTGAAATCAATCATGATTCATCAACTTAATCCAATTCCGACATTGATGTAATCTAATTCCGTATAACCAGATACAGTCAACCAGATTACAGTTAAGACAACTGGAACACAATTAGATTCAACATCCAAACCGACCAATCAAATTAAAAGAGATTTAGGCAGTAAAATCATTTTACAGACCATCCGTGTTCAACAAGCACTTTCTTAAAGTAGAAAACAGAAGACGTCTCTCATGCTTCAACATTGGCAATCATCACCATTTGAACTGATCTATTTCTAGTCATAAGTTGCTTGACAAAACAAATGAGGACAGAAGCACCCTTGGGAACAAATTGCTATATACTAAGGTAACACTTACCCTAATATGTAATACTGGTGTACAGGAATAATGGTGCCGATATGAAACCGAGATGCATAAATACCACATGTGCCTCATACAATCTGGAAAATGCCATTTTAATGCAGAGCCAAAAAGTTTTTACAATTCACATAAGTGATCAAATTCAAGAAGCACGCTTTAGGATAAACATGATTGGGAGCAAAATTCCATGATTGGAGTACTACTGATCTTAAAAAGGTTAAACAGGACAGAAGTACCATTAATTGTACGAACACATTTCCACTCATGTGCTTCTATCACATCCCCAGCATCTGCTTCGAAGTACCCATTCGACGCAAAATTAGCTCCCAAGCTAGAGGATCGGCGAAGAAGAGCTTCAGGACCTATGTGTATCAAAGTGGGAAAAAACTGTCATTTGGCGAACTACTAGTTACTTTACACAAATATACACCACAATATTATTTTCTATTCTTTTAAATTCAACAATAAATCAATAATGAGTTGCATGCAAGAAAGTACCTGATGTCCTTTGATAATTACAACTAAATGCATGTGATATTAGACAGAAGACTTAGATATGACAAAAGAGTGCTCTTATACTAACATAATAACGTGTAACAATTAGCGTAGGTGAAAATATACAACAAAATACTTGGTTTTTATTAGGAACCCTTTTTCCAAAGAAATTTGTGATTTTGATGTTCGGATAAAGTGATAAGCTGATCACCGTTTACACTTGCAGTTTCAACTCAAGACAAGGATCTCTCAATCGTCAAGGGTGCACCATTAAACTATCTACCTTAGCAGCAAGTAGGTAGAATTTTCTAACTTGCCCGATCAAAACCAGAGACTAATATATGTAGCAAGCACAACAAACACGCCATTTCCTACCAAAGCCTCAACTTACAGAAACCTGCCCTCAAAGTTTCACGTAAAGGGCCATTTTGTTGTTATTACTTCAAAAAGCTACTTGTACCCCTTGTATACCAGATTAACAACAAAAAATATTTGATAACAACAGACATATTAAGAAATGCTGGCAGTATATATCCATATACTGCATGTAAACGACTCTCTACATCATAATTTTAACTTCAAAAGTACCCGGTAAGTCACAATAAGCTCCATGTTGGGAAACATGGCAAGCGACAAATCAAACAGTATACACCACATATAACGTGCCACTGATTCATTAACAGTTTTTTAAATTACCATGTTTGGACCGCCTCACCTTGTCCTATTCTTATTAGGTCCTTCAAACCATGTGCATATCGCCTTACCCTAGGTCGATGCCCTTCAAGATCAATCCTTGCACAAAGAGAAAGTAAAATGAGACCACCATGACATAATTCAACGCATTAAAAGGAGAGGGGGGTTTTAAGTAAGCCACAAAGTAATATAATAGGAGCAAGGGGTAAACCAGAGCAGTGGATTGATAGATGTACAGCGCTACGTAGTTTATGACGCTGAACTACTTATCAATCAACATTGAACAAATAAAAAATATCATCTACAACTTATGTGAAGAGATTTCTATAAGTCCCACTAAAAAAGTAAGAAAAGAAGAGAGTATCGACATACTCCCCTCAGGCTTCGTTTGACAAATTTATTTTTTTTGGTTTTCAGTTTTTAAAGAGCAGTTTTTTAAAGAGCAGCTTAATTTTATTTTTTTATAAAAACAAGTGGGTGTTTGATAACCCTTTTTTTTTTGAGGTTTTTTTTTTTTGTGTTTGGTAACCCTTTTTATTTTGACTTTTTTTTTTTGGTGGTTTGCGGTGGCGGTGGTGGGGCGTAGCGGTGGTCGACGGTGGTGGTGGTGGTGGTGGCCGACGGCCGGAGGTGGCTGCCGGCAGTCACCGGTGGCCGGAGGTAGCTGCCTGCAGTCTCCGGCGGTGGTGGCCGGCGGCCGGAGGTGGCTGCCGGCAGTCACCGGCGGTGGTGGCCGGCGGCCGGAGGTGGCTGCCGGCCGTCTCCGGCGGTGGTCGCCGGCGGCCGGAGGTGGCTGCCGGCAGTCTCCGGCGGTGGTCGCCGGCGGCCGGAGGTGGCTGCCGGCAGTCTCCGGCGGTGGTCGCCGGCGGCCGGAGGTGGCTGCCGACAGTCTCCGGCGGTGGCTGCCGGCGGCCGGAGGTGGCTGCCGGAGGCCGGCAGTCTCCGGCGGTGGTCGCCTGAGGTGGCTGCCGGCGGTGGGAGGGTGGTGGTGGTGGTCGGAAAAAAAAAAACCAGTTTTTGGAGTTTTTTTTTTTACTCTGCAGTTTAAAAACTGATTTTTTAAATTGAAAAAAAAATGGTTACCAAACGCTCTTTTTTTTTCAGTTTTTAAAACTGAAAAAAAAAGAGGGAAAAAAATTTTGTCAAACGGGGCCTCAGTCTCCATGTTCAATTTGTTTCTGGTGCTACCACCTCTCGAAAGCCCGAAATCAGCCTGAAACAGTTTGCCAAAGATATATAAAAATAAAAATCCATAGCTGTGTTGAGCTAGACAACTTGGTTAAACCTTAGTTCTAACTAACATAGCCTGATTCTGAAACTTCAAAGAAAAAGTAACATTTGTTGCGGAAAAGATGCCAACATTTATGCTTTATGGGTACCGGGTACGTACTTTTTTAAAAACTTTGAAGCAAGTTATATGTATGTATAACTTAGAACAGATGTTAATTGCAGATAAACATTGGTCATGGAATTCTTTAGACACTCTGTACCAAATACTGACTGTCTCATAACAATTTGCATTATTATTTTTACCTGTTGCTTTGCATGATCAAATGCTTCCATCCACTTTCGGGCTTCTCCTGCTGTTGCACAAGCAATCTTGCAGCAATGTAATAAAAATTAACCAAGAGAAGTTACATATTCAACAGAAGGAATCCCAAAAACTTTCGGAAGATGGAAAAAAAGGATTCTGTTGGCGGAGTAGTTTCCAATAAACCGAAGAAAATCAATTCATGTATTATGTAAATGCTTGTCAGAAATTTAATCTCAATATCGAGCATGTTATGTGCATCAAAACATGCAATTGCACAACTGTATGTGTAACGAGAAGCTAATACACGCACAAGTGTATGTGCACTTATACATACCAATACGTAAAGGGGTTGGCATTAAAAAGCCCCAAAAGAACACGGGCGCAACCCCTGTAGGACGAAGACTATATACACCCGTAACCGTACACAAGCTATGCACAAATATCATAAGAGACTTCTGATTAGCAAGAAATTATATTAAACACGAACAAAATACAAGGCGACAGCTTTGATAAAGACGAGCACTACCCCCAGGAATTCTCCTATTACTTACGCACCAAATGCTCCAATCAAAGAGTGGTCAACTATGAAGCAATTTGAGAATAGAATCCGGCAACACCCACAAACTGATTTAGCATACCATTTAACCCCCTGCAACTAGGTTAAAACACCAGCTCACATAAATCTTTAGCTGCTAAAGCCGTTTTATGTGGAACTCCTTGTTTTCCCTATAGCATAACAAGGAAAAAAGCAGTTGTCTCCCTGAAAAGCAAGGAGCAATAGGACTCAACTGAAAAGCGCCTCTCTTATCAGCTGTCCAGACCACCCTGTCCTGCCCTCTATCTGTTCAAATCCAGGAGTTAAGATTTTCAAGTATTACAGTCGGATCACCCATACGATGCCCAACCTCAAAGGCTACACGATCTTCGACTTGCACTAGACCCCAAACCATGGGCTACCCCAATCACCCTCACTATGCTCTGGGATAGCCCCTTCCCCAAACTTCCAGCACAACCATATGCCAAAAATGCATCTCGGAAGAGAGTTATAAAGAGCACCTTCCTGTAAGGTGTGGGTTTTATGAGCAATTTTAGCAACCAGGGGCCTTGGAATTCGGTCTTCCACCGAAGGAATTTCAAAATTTTGAATCAGCATGCAAATTTGTCTTCAAGTGCCATTTAACAATATTCATTGATGCATCTACTAAAATTCAATAATTGGGTTAGAAAGCCTATATGCACAATTTCCATGAAAAACAAACAGCAATGCCAGTGCCACTTAGACAAACAACAGAAATCACTTAAATTAGCATGGTATATTAATGCAAAATTGCCCCCATAGCCCCACCAAAGGACAAAATTCGGTTCTAGCCACTTGAAACTGGCCATTTACCAGTCATTTCTCGAATCTTTTAGTTTCTTTATAATTTAAGCTTTTCAACTGCTTAAGAAATAAATATTGTGCCTTGGACAAAGAGAAATGACAAAAACATATGCACTAAACTACACATACACACTTCCTGCTCTTCCCTCCCCCACCCTTTCTGTTTTGATTAGATCCATTAGCCAAAACTGGTAATCTCAACAATCTCTTGAGAAGATATGTTTATTTAATGAGACCCACAAAGTACGCATGCTTGAATGATCATTGAACTTAACATGGCTCCATAAACAATGTCATTCTTGTTCAAAAAAACTTTTGACACGGAAATTGTTACAGCAGAAGAGTTGTACAGACAGCAGATGATCCTTATTCCAAATAAATGTAGTTAGCATAATACGATTAGCAGTGCCTTGACGGATGAGGCGTATAACCAGTTTACTGCTTCACTATCTATCACTAAGATGCGAAAGAGCAACATGCGGAAAGTTCAACAAAGGATGTCCAACACTTGATATTCTACATAAGACCAAAGTATAGTACTGTCATGTCATCTTATGTTTCTTTGAGTGTACGAAAAGAGAAATAACAAACAACGTAAGAATTTAAAAGCTCAATTGACAAAGAGCGAACCACGCATCTTTTGTCAAATGACCATACGTCTTAGTATCAATGAATTAGTATACTGATGAAATATTTCAACATTACTAGGAGAGTAAGTTTAGAATGGAGCAATTGCTTTTCTTTTGCTAAATTCACAATCTTTGGTTGCTAAAAGTTGTCATAACGACACTTTCGACCGTTCGGTGACAGAATGGGTGGAATTAGTCCCATCCAGAGGAATGCATGCAGCCCATGTTAATAAATTCACAATCTTGTAGCCCAAACCAGAAGCAGGCCAGTTCAGCCCAGAAGAGAACTTCCCACTATTCAAGCTTAGGCCCCTAAGAAGCGGGACAATGTGGCCCGGTTCGAGAGCTCGTCCAGAATGTCTCATCCGGCCTGTTTGAACGTTAAAAACATTATGGACTACTAATTGGGGTGTTTGGTAGTGACATTAATTTTTAAAGAAGCTTAACTCTTTAAAAAGATAAGCCTGTTTTCCAAAAGAGCTTTTAGCTCTTTTTGAAACCTCTTTTCACGCGGCCCAGATGGCTTCACTTATGCGGTCTGGCCTTCGAGTCTTCCTAGCAACAGAAAATAAAAGATCTACCAAATCAAAGAAAACATTAGGGTTCTATTCTCTTTGGCCGAATCGCATCTGAGGAGTCCACAGCCACCGCTCTGCTCGAATTTTTTGGATCGCAACTCATCTCTCACGGGACCACAACCACCGCCTCCATCGCCGGTCACCGCCTCCGTCCCTTCTTTCTCCGGCGCAGCCACGAACAGCTCTTTCTGGGGGAACATCTCTTCGCTGCGGAGCTCGATCTCATCCTTTCGGCCGAATCACATTTGGGGGAGTCCACAGCCACCGCTCTGCTCGAAATTTTTGAATCGCATCTCATCTCTCACCACAACCACCGCCTCCATCTGAACCGGGTATCTCTCCATTTTGCTTGTTTTCTGTTCCATATGGTGTGTTTTTGTTTTTTTAGTTATAATTGGAACTGTTGCTCTGTTTGAAATCTCCAAGAGTTTGCTTCGGTTGGTTATTATATGTTTGAAATCTCTCCCTTTTGCTTGATTACAGTATCTCTATTATATGTTTTGTCTTGGATTTCGGTTGGCTTGATGGTTAATATAAATGAAAATATAGTTTCTTGAAAAACCCAGCTTGGAATTTGAGATTGTACAGTTGGGTGATTTGGAAATAAATGGATTTTTGTGTCTAGTGTTTAGTCAGCTTGATGCCGTGAATGTGAAAGGTAGTGCTTGTAAAACCTAGCTTTTAGTTGATTTAACTCATTGAAAATTGGTTGATCTTGATGCGATTCTGCTAGGAGATTCTTATTTCCTATGGTTAGTTCAAAACATTAGAAATCTTGAGTTTTGCATAGCTTTGCTTGAGGAATGGTTCAAGTAGGTTAACTAGCTTTAAAGAAAATTGTAATTTTAAATTCAGATTGGAAGTGACTTGGTTGTAAGCTAGCAGAACTTTTATTTTTTTTTGGTCTTCCTGTTTTGTTTCAATTTTAGTTTTATGTTCTGGTTGCTTTCAATGATCACAAGTTTGATGAGATACTATAATCAAGAAAAAAAAAGTTCAACTAATTAAAGAAACAATGTGAAAAGCTAACAGTGTTACTTTACTTATGCACAAAACTAAGGCATGATAAGGCTTATAGGTTGTCTTCGTTATAATGAGTGGATTGTTGGATTTGCTCTTTAATTTTCTTTATATTCAAATGAAAGACCAATTGTAGTCTTTTATGGATTTGTTAGAGCTAGCTTTTCAAGATGACAAACTGTGGTAAAGATGATGATGTTGTGGAGGTTAATAGAAAAGATGTTTCAAAGCCATGGCCTGCGAAGAATACTTCTCTGTACATTGATCTGTTGGATGAGGAGGTTAAGAAAAATCAGAGGATAAATAACACCTTTACGCCGACTGCTTGGACTTCACTGAAAACTCAATTGGCTACGGCAACTGGTTACCCTTATACTCAAGATCAACTGAAGAATAAGTATCAGTTACTCCAGACTGACTATAAGTTGTACACAAAACTACTTATGACAACCACTGGAGTAGGAACAGATCCTACTACGGGGAATATTGTTGCTGACGATGAGATGTGGGATAGGTTAATTAAGGTAAATGTTTTAAGTTCCATTCCACCATTCTTTATCATCTTTCTCCTTTCTCCCAGTTTTTTAAAATTTTGTAGAACTTACTTCGATTTGTTTACTTTTTATATACGTAGGAAAATGGTTGGGCTAAGAAGTATAAAAAATGAGGCTGTCCTCAGTATCCACAGCTACTGCGTATTTTTGGGTCTACGGTGGCGAAGGGGTTGAATACTAAATCGTCAGCAAATTTACCTTCTGACAGTGATGATGATGATGTGTTCATTAAGAAGGAAGATGATGATCCCAAGGATAAGGACTTGGCCGTGGATCGAAAAAGGAGTAGATCTTCTACTAAGAGGAGTGGTAGGAAGGAGAACTATAGTGCCACGTTGTCAACCTTCTTAGGTGGTCTTGCTTAGAGTTTGAAAAAGAGGAATGAGCTTTTTGAGAAGAGGTTGATGTCCAGTTCATCTTGGATTGAGGGTAGAGGTACCACAGATGCCACAGCTGAAAAGTGATGAGTCTAAGAAGAAGGTTAAAGATGCTATTGCGTGCTTAGGATCTCTTGAAGGCATTGATGGGAACCAGTATGCTAAAGGCTTTGAGAGAATGTATAGCGATGCACTTTGGAGGGACATGTTTATGGATATTCCGGATAGTAGGAAGGTTGGCGTGGTCCGTAATTTGAAGTGATATTGCGGCGTGATTACTTGTCTGTTATTGGCGTGCTTATTTGAAGTGACGTTATTTATTTTGATGTAATGTTATCTTTTAGTTTGTGTGCTTGAACTAGTGGGGTTTTCCCTCACTAATAATTGTAATAAATGGATTTTGTTGCGTGTTAACGATAAATTTTCTCTACCTATGTTGTTATGTTCAATTCATTAATTTTGCCTATGTTTTAATGTTGAAACATTAATATTGCCTATGTTGTAAAACAGGATGGACCGAAATATGGTTGGGATTTATGATGCTTATCAATTGCTTGAGCAGTTTGAGGAAGAGGAGGAGTTTGATGTGGTAGAGGTTTTGGGCGCTATAGGATTTATGGAATATAAAGACATGTATACAAACAAAAGACCCAAGAGAAATTCAGCACTTAGATGACATTATTATGTGCTAGAGTTAATTATTGGTCATGAAGGTAGATGCTATGATATGTTGAGGATGAGACCGCCAGTTTTTATAGCATTATGTGAACTTTTGAGGGCTGAAACTGGTTTGCAAGATTCTGGATAGCTGACGGCCCTAGAACAATTAGCAATTTTCCTGTTTATACTCGCACAAAACTCAAGCAATCGCCACGCTGCGGAGCGGTTCCAACATTCAGGCGAGACCATATCGTATTACTTCAATCATGTTTTGAAGAAAGTGTGCAGGCTTGCACCGCAAATCATTTCGCCTCCAAATCAAGGTGAAGTTGCACAGGAAATTAAAAATAACTCCAAGTATTGGCCTTATTTTAAGGTAAACATTCATCCTGTGAATATCAAATTGTCAAATGGTTTGATATCTGTAGATGATACGAATTTGCTTATGTGTTAGAAATGTATTGGAGTAATTGACGGTACTCATATTGATGCATGCATACCGGCGGGCGAGAAAATTGCTTACTGTGGAAAGATGGTTAACACAACTCAGAATCTCTTGTGCGTGTGTTCTTTTGACATGTGCTTCACTTTTGTTATGGCTGGTTGGGAAGGAAGTGCACATGATGCCAGAGTGATTTTTTAGACAATTACTAACCCCGTTAATAAGTTTCCAATGCCTGTAGGAGGTACACACATCCATGCATTATAGCTGAGTTTGATCCTATATTATATCAATTCACAAGTAGTCGTACTTACAACTTTTTCTCAACATTTCAGATCGTTATTATGTTGTCGATTCGGGTTATACAAACGTAATTGGGTTCCTGGCACCTTATAGAGGTGAACGATACCATTTAGAAGAGTTTGAACGAACCGGGCCACCAACAGGTATCACAGAACTGTACAATTACAAGCATTCGTCACTACGAAATGTCATTGAAAGGTCCTTTGGCGTTCTAAAGAAACGCTTTCCAATTCTGAGTAAGATGCCATCTTTTTCGCTTAAAACTCAAAGTTACATACCAATTGCTTATTGCGTTATCCACAACTTTATTAGACGACAAGATCGAGGTGATCCGAGTTTTCTGAATTTTGCGAGGGAAGATATGATTGTTGACGGCGCTCAGATCGGCGGGTCACAAGATCAAAATCAAATGTATTTAAGTAACCCTCAACTACAAAAGAGAATGGCGGAAGTTAGAAACCGCATTGCTGAAAAAATTTGGAGCCACAGACGTTGATTTTTACTGTTGAGATTCCTCGGTTTATACCACTTGAATCAAGAACTAGGAATGTAAACCATTGTAATATATTTGTTTACCTATGTTTAATTGTGTGTAAGACATTGTAAGACATAATTGTAATGTATTTGTTTCATTATTTGTAAGACATTATTGTAATATATTTGGAGAATTATGTTTATTATGTGTAAGACATTGTAATATATCGGTTCAATTATGTTATTAAAAAAAATCAAAAGAGCTTTCCTATCAAACGCTTGGACTTTTCTGTTTTTTGAAAAAATAAACTTTGTCAAACAGCCACCAGTTTTTTAAACTGGTAAAAAAAAAAACCAGAACTCTTATCTTTTTTTTTTAGAAAAAAAAAACTGAAAACTGAAAGTCTTACCAAACAGACCCTAAACAGTTGGCACTACTAGCATATCTCATAGGCTGTTTCTTTTCTTCACGAAGACCAGTATAGGACCATCGGTCTAATATATGAAGGGGTTTAAAAAAGAACAAAATGCAATTAAATTACCACATTTACCCTAAACATAAGAAAGTGATTTAATGAGCAACGTTTGGTTGTACATGTTATTGACTATCTTTATTTTCACTAGTACAGAGTACGTGCGTTGCACGAGGATATAGTCGAGAGTAATGTTTGAGGTGATATATATATATATATATATATATATATATATATATATATATATATATATATATATATATATATATATATATAGAGGGAGCTGATCCGTTGATAGCGCTAGCAAAATGGGAGATCTTGCTAGCGCGATCTGACCGTCCATCCCGAAGGGATGGACGGCCCAGATCGCGTATTTTTGCGGCGCTGTCAGCAGTCCGCTACACAGTGTAGCGGACCATACTTTTTACCGTTTTGCCCCTGCACCCCCTCCGCTACACTGTCTAGCGGAGCACATAATTGAAGCCCACGTTGACAGCCACGGTGTCGTCCGCTACACTGTCTAGCGGACGATTGACTCAACTGACACATTACCACGTATTTGTACCTTTATTTCTACACACGACGGGTTGTCGGAATTCCTCAAGCTCCTTCGGCTACAATTTTCTTCTCCTCCTTCGGACTCGCTACAATTTTCAGCTCCCTTCAAGCTTCGAGTAAAACTTAGCTTCACTCAAGTAAGGTAAGTTTGCGAATGGTGAAGTTTTCTTTATGGATTGAATGGTAAAATATAATTTTATTTTGTTCGGACAAAAACGTATAGATTTTTTTTGATGTTCTAGAAATTTGTCACTCTATTCTTCAATTTGTGATGTTCTAGACATGATGTTCATAAAAAAGGTGTAATTTGTAAACTCTAAATAAAATTATAGTTTAATTCGATTTTTTGGCATGATGAATTCGTCTATTTATCTTAGTAATTTTAATTTGTTATGTTCAGTAAATTAATAATTGTTAATTTGGAGACACTTTCAGGGGTTATGCATACGGTATGTTTGTCATCCTAAATTGGTCTATTCGCCAAGGTAATTTTTAGGTAATATTTTCAGTTAGAAATGCCATTTGATTGTTAAGCGTAGTCTATTTCTACACAGGTCTTGTTTCACAATGTCTGATTTCGTGTCGAGCTCCAACGTCCCCGTAGATGCTAGTGATCCGTATCTAGGACGAACGTTTCAAACATTGGAAGAAGCTGAAGAATGTTTTCGAGCGTATTCATTGAGGGTTGGTTTTGGCATTAGAATAAAGACTACAAGAACAAGCAACGTAACAAAAAAGATATGCTCTCGCTTATACGAGTGTCATAGGGGCAGAAATCCACAGCAAAATGAGACACGCGTAGGCAATGATGACAGTGATGACGAAATAGGATATTCGCGTAGAAGACGGGACTGCTTTGAGCGCACAAATTGCCAGGTCAAGATGTTCGTAAGCTACAAAGCCAATCAAGATCATTGGCTTATTACCAGCCTGGAACTGGCACACAATCACCCGTTAGTAACTCCTTCTAAGGTGAGTCAGATGCATCAACACAAGAAGATGGGTAAGGTCGCGAGGAGCCTAATTCACACAATGAGCAATGCGCGAATTGGACCTACTGAGATTGTTAATGTTCTTGCTGAACAGGCTGGGGGAATTCAAAATTTAAACTTTAACACGACAGACGTTCGTAACGCGGTCCGAACCCATAGACGAGCCGCGTATGACCTCAATGATGCGCAATCGACAATGAGCCTATTGAAACGGATGCAGATGGAGGACCCGCAGTTTACCTTCGACTATAAACTTGACGACGAGCATCGAGTTAGTACAATTTTTTGGGTCGACGGTCGTTCGAGGCTAGCTTATAAGCATTTTGGGGATGTCGTGACTTTCGACACCACATACCGTACCAACAAGTACTCGATGCCGTTCGCTCCTTTCACCGGCGTCAATCATCATTATCACTCCATCCTGTTCGGGTTCGCCTTGTTAAGGGACGAGAGCGAGAGTTCTTTTGTATGGTTGTTTAGGACGTGGCTGGAAGCAATGAACTTCAAAGCACCCAAAGTGATCATCACCGATCAAGATTTGGCAATGAAGAAGGCTATTGCGACCGTCTTCCCAGACACTCGGCACAACTTGTGCACTTGGCACATAAGCAACAAATACCCTGAACGTCTGCATCACGTGTACGCAAAGTATCCAGACTTTAAACAGGATTTTGACAAGTGCATTACCAAGTCATTAACGATTGAGGAATTCGAGGAGAGGTGGGAAAAGCTTGTTCGGGATTACTCATTGCAAGACAACGAGTGGCTCCAGCACTTGTACGAGCGCAAAGAGCAATGGATTGGCGTTTACACGAGGAGGTATTTTTCAGCGGGCATGAAAACGACGGGCAGGAGTGAATCTATGAATGCCACGTTCGATAGTTATGTGGGTACAGCTACCAATTTGAAGACTTTCGTTGCATCCGCACAAAAAGCGGTAGCTTCGTTGTTCGTAAAAGAAAGGGCTGCCGACTTTGCAACAACGTACAAACAAAGGAGAAGGTTGCTTGAGACCCCGCTGGAGCTGAACGGTGCCAAAGTCTATACGAAGGAGATCTTCTTGCTATACCAAGTAGAGCTGCGAAAATCGGGACGATACAGTATAAACAAGGTGGCAGAAATGTCTACGCGTGAGTACAAGGTTTATTCGCTCGTGAATGACCTCGTCCCTGAGAAGCTGCGCAGAATTTATACGGTGAGCCACGACACATTGACGGACTCGGTGACATGTGTTTGCAAGAAGTTTGAGTTCCATGGCATCCTGTGTAGACACATTCTGCGGTTTTTCACCCAGAAGAATATCAGGACAATCCCCGATAAATACGTCCTGCCACGGTGGACGAAAGGTGCAAACAGGTTGCACGGTACCATTTCCTTTCCGGAGCACCCGTATACTGACTTTGAAGAATCAGAGACGTTGCGGTATAATCATCTGGTGACGATGTTCACCCGTTTGTCCGTAAAGGCTGCTGCTACAATGGTCGGATATAAACATCTCCTCGAGGTAGCTCAGCAGCAAGAGCCCATCGTCGACCAGTTGGAAGCAGCTTCAGTCAGCAATGCGGTTGACACCGAGCCTACGACGGAATCAGAAGATGACGAGCCGGGGGAGGAAGACGACAATGATATCCGGCCGTTGGATCCAATTATATCGCAAACGAAAGGCCGCAAGAGATCTACGCGGATGAAAAGCTCTATTGAAACGGCAACTCAACCTAAAAAGCTGAGAAGGTGTGCATTGTGCAACAAAATGACCGACCACGACAAGCGGAACCATTACAAGGCACTGGGGATAAGTCCAGGGGGTTTGCAAGATGGGGAAGAAGATGACGCCGAAGATGAGGACGGACAAGCTGCAGTGGACCTTTAATTTTTTGTATAAGTTTGACATTTGTAATAATTTTTATATAAGTTTGACATTTGTAATAATTTTTTCTAATAATTATTCATGCGAATACCGGAATTATTTTTTTTGATGTAGCGATTTTCTGATGTAGCGGACGGATATGCATAGTCCTAATTTTTTGGTTATCATTTATGTCCGCTATACAATGTAGCGGACGTCATCGCAGAAAAACTTTTGGTCTTCATTTATGTCCGCTATACAATGTAGCGAACATTTGTAATAATTTTTTCTAATAATTATTCAACCGAATACCGGAATTATTTTTTCTGATGTAGCGATTTTCTGATGTAGCGGACGGATATGCGTAGTCCTAATTTTTTGGTTATCATTTATGTCCGCTATACAATGTAGCGGACGTCATCGCAGAAAAACTTTTGGTCTTCATTTATGTCCGCTATACAATGTAGCGGACGTCATCGCAGAAAAACTTTTGGTCTTCATTTATGTCCGCTATACAATGTAGCGGACCTCTATCCTATTGTACATATTAATCAAAACGGGCAACAGCTTTTATCAGTCCGCTATACTCTCTCTCTCGAACATCTAACCCAAGCCGCTACCCCATCTACGGCGACCCACATCTCCGGCGACACCACCGTCCTCCCCTCATCGCCGACCTCGATGGCTTCTGGATCGGAGACCACCTACGATTTTATTGGCAACTTGCACCTAGCAGGCAAACACTTTTTCAAAGTCATGATGCCGGGATTTGAGAATGAACTTGTAGCCCATCCCTCTTTCTCTGTATTTTCGTGTGTTAAAAGTTTGATCTTTTGGTTAAAAACTAACCTATTTTTTGTATTGTGTTTGTTAGGACATACCGGAAGCCTTTACCAATCAATTTACAACAATTCATGACAGTTCAAGATTATATAGCCGCAAGGGGGCCTGGCAGGTTGAAATCAAGCTGAAGCCCAGCCGACCCCAAAAAAAGCAATTCGCAGAGGGTTGGAACGTCTTCGTGCGCCAGCATGGCCTCGAACTCGGGGACTTTGTAGTGTTTGAACACCTTGGGTGGTGGGATTTTCAAGTTGTAATCTTTGATCGGAGCGCTTGTGAAAAAATTTATTTCCCCCAATGTGAACCCTAATTTATTAATAATAACCAAATTTATTGTATACATGTTCATTATGTTTCCAAATTTTTTCTCGCTTAATTGTGCCGTTGGAGATACATTGTCTTCGGACGCCAATTTATTAAAACTGCATAACGCTACATTGTGTCTAGCGGATGGGCCAAGAAAATACCTTCGAAAATTTTCCCCTCCCCCATCGTCCGCGACATTGTCTAGCGGACAGACCAGCAGACTGTCTTAACCCAACACTTAGAAAATTCACTAGCGGACGGGCCAGCAGAATGCTTTTTTCCCCACCCCCACCGTCCGCGATATTGTCTAGCGGACGGGCCAGCAGAATGCTTTTTTCCCCACCCCCACCATCCGCGATATTGTCTAGCGGACGGGCCAGCAGAATGCATTTTTCCCCACCCCACCGTCCGCGATATTGTCTAGCGGACGGGCCAGCAGAATGCTTTTTTCCCCACCCCCACCGTCCGCGATATTGTCTAGCGGACGGGCCAGCAGAATGCCTTATAACACTTAGAAAATTCACTTCCCCCACACTTTGAAAATTCACTTCCCCCACTGCCCGCGACATTGTCTAACGGACAGATTTTGCTTTTCAATCAACCAAACTCAAATCATCTTCAACGGAAATCAGACAAAACAATCAATCAATAATCTTCAACACAAATCAATGAGAGCTTTCTAAATATTCATAGTTTATTAAAAAAAATAAAGTGTAATGGTACAATGTCAACGGGGGGAATCATGTTGGGAGGGATTCTCGGCATTTGCCGGATTTACAATACACGTAACCGCTCTAGGCCGGCCTTTCATAATTTGCCAAGCCATTCTATATCTAAAGGTGTCTACTTCTGCTTGGCTCCACACCGCCGCCTTGAGGCTCTCGGACCGGCAAATGTAATCCATGTACATGCAAAGGAAAACGCCGCAGTCCGAAGTGTTACGTTGCTTGGGCCTCCTCTTCTTCAGTCGCCAATCGAGCTTTGGCCGCGCCGGTACAGGGTTACCACGAACACCATTGACCATTGCACAAAATATATTCTGCAAGAAACATAAAACGGCGTAAGACACGAGTTAACATTTATGCCAAGTTACAATAACTGTTAAACAACAATCGTAATATTACCATTGAATCCAACTGGGCTTTGTACATCTGCAGCACAGGCATAAAGGCGGTATCGTCGTGGAGACTGTCGATCACCGATACGACTTTCTCCACCGGTTCGTAGCAAACCAAGTACCAGTGGCTTTCCCCTAAAAATGGGATTAGAAACACGTCGGCAACACTTGCGCTCACTGGACTATCCCTAGCAAGATACGCTCGTAGGTTAGCGGACGGTCTCCACTGGCCCAACTTTTTCTTCCGCCTTTGCTCGACCCACTCATGCCATTCAGACACTAGGAGGCTATGAAAAAAGGCATCAACCAAAAAAACACTGCCCATGGGACAATAGGCAGTGTCTCCGACAGACTGATGTGTCCGAAACCCCAGTCTTGCGTGACTTGACTCTGAGAGAAGGGTTGGGGTTCCGAGTCCAATAGCAAAGAGAAGGAGGGCACACTGTAGTCTTCCCACGGCGCTTGAGCCTGGCCCATGGTGCTTGGCTGTCCCCAATCACCACCCATTCCCGGCACAGATGGACCACCATATCCCTGGCTCACTCCCGAAGTCTGTCCCGAGGGATCGGTGTATCCCTCGCTCACATATGGGGGCTGCCACCCCGGATAACCCATTCCCGGGCTGACGCCGGAAGGCTGGCCCGATGCTTGGTGTAAAAAATTCCCGCAGCCATACGCCAACGCATCAGCCTGTTGGCGAAGCTCCTCGCCCATTGCATCCACCAAATCCTTCCGCTCGCGCAACTTCTGGAAGAAGGCGAACGAGGCATTAACCTACATCCAGAGAGATAATAAATAAGTAACTTCATACACAGTTAGAATCATCAAGTTCAATTAAAGCACTTATTGGCCAACTTACCAGATTGTATGCCATGTGCTCATCGATCTGACCCCTAGGGTGGTACTTCTCCCCGCGTTCAAACCTTACTGGAGCTACTCTCCTCCGGGTGATGCGGTAGTACCACCCATTGTACTGTTCGATACTGATCACGGGGTCAGGCTCCGACACAATGGCCGCCAGCGTGTCCTGCCAGGAATCCCAAACCTCAAGTTCTCGTGCGCACAAGTCGTGCGCATTTGCCTTGCCAAACCGAGGGACACCCGGTGGGTTCCTGTTAAGCCTCATATCCGGCGCGCCTGCTGGCAACCCCTGCAGGCACTCAAAATGGCGCATAGCGCGATCTGGCAGCTGCCACTCTGCGACCTCGAAGTGGATCAGGGGTGTGCGTTGCAACCCAGAGAGCGTGAAGACGAACGACTCTCCCACCCGTCGCGCCAAATGTTTGTACGGTGCCCATCGCATCTGGCCAGGAGATAACGAGTCGAGCTCCCCCCGATAGTACGTAATGTTGTGATGGGGATCGTCTCTCCTCTGGTAGTGGCTGTCCTTCCGACTGTACTCCCAGGCGCACAACCGAGGCCACACATTATCGGTTCCGTCCCTACGCGTGGGTGCGCCGGTAGCAAGGTGTTCATAAGACCACACCTGAGAGCAAAGACAAATTAAATAAAGTATCGTCAAATTTTATTGTCAATTCAACCCAAAAAAAAAGAAACGAGCGAGTAATCAAGAATTGTATGATATACCTGCAATAGCGAGAGACATGCACATATCGCTTTGGAGTCGGGCCTCGTTGCCTTGTGCAATGCTCGGTAGAGGTACGCAAGAGTTGCGGCTCCCCAGGCATAATCCCCAACCTCCAGCAGGTTACCCAACAACGGTAAATATTTGACGCTGACGGTATTCTTCGACGTTGTTGGGAACAGAATTGCCCCCATCACCCACAAGAGGAAAGCTTGTGTGTACAGCACAAGCATCTGATCCGTGTAGTTATCCGGCAGAACCTTGTAGGTATCTACCAACCATTTCAACTTGATACCCCCAGTGCTAAATTGATCCTGGGGTATCGAAGTAAAGAAGTCCCTAGCGGTCCTCTTATTCGTTGCTTCCGACGGAGGAGCTATTACCGGCCGCCCCGTCACCGGTAACCCTAAGATGAACCCTACATCTTCTAGGGTAATTGTCAGCTCTCCGAGAGGGAAGTGAAACGTATTCGTTTCACTTCTCCACCTTTCAACAAGGGCACCTATTAAGTGCCGGTCAAGTTGTTGAAAGATCTGCCCATGCGTGAAAATCCCAAACCCAATCCCACGCAGTAATCTTTTCTGGGTTCTGTTCAATTTCCATTCTTTAAAATTATCGGATACTTCTACCGTGTTGAGAAGTGCTCTTTCCTACGAATTAATAAATACAATTTAAGCAAATTAAACGATATACAACGTTCCCAAGAATAACAAAGTTGATAAAATAAGTATCTTACTCCACCATCCCATATGAGCGTACTGATATGGTTTGCTTGGTCGTATAATACGGACGGATCTTCTGGTCCAGGGTTGAAATCCATTTTTCGCAACTGAAATTATGCAAAACGGCAAGGTTGGAAGCGTAAACATTCTCAAACATACAACGCTAGCACAGTCAACGCTAGCATGTGATCAGATAATACTCACATAAGTTCACATGCTGTGTATATGCAATGTACATAGATACAAACAGACACGGAATGGGATTTTACAAGTGAAATCACATGAACAAATAATACGCAATACACATATATAATCTATATATATGTATAGATACATTGACAAACGCTAGCACAATGCAGCGTTTCGCACACATTCAAAATCATGCATAAGCCGCGATAACAACTCTAGATTATGAACAAATAAAGGATTGGTTTGTGAAGTTACGTGATTGATTCGTCGAATAAAGGATTTCTTGAGAAGAAATTGCGCCGATCTACTTGCCAACACCGCTAGAAGAATTGTGAGAAGAAGGAATGAATAGCAGTTTAGAAGGAATGAATAAGGGTTTCGGAGTAAAGAAGGGAAAAACGGTCCGCTACACTGTCTAGCGGACGGTAAGATAATGACAAAGTAACAGTCGTGTTGACTGAGTCAGTCGTCCGCTAGACAGTCTAGCGGACGACATGGCTGTCAACGTGGGCTTCAATTATGTGCTCCGCTAGACAGTGTAGCGGAGGGGGTGCAGGGGCAAAACGGTAAAAAGTATGGTCCGCTACACTGTGTAGCGGACTGCTGACAGCGCCGCAAAAATACGCGATCTGGGCCGTCCATCCCTTCGGGATGGACGGTCAGATCGCGCTAGCAAGATCTCCCATTTTGCTAGCGCTATCAACGGATCAGCTCCCATATATATATATATATATATATATATATATATATATATATATATATATATTGGAATCAAAATAATGTAATTCAATTATGTTCTTATTTCTTTTGTGACTTGTTTTAAAAGAAATGTATATTTAATGTTCGTAATCGTAATTAAGGCTGTAAATGAACCGAGTTGTTCATGAACTGCTCGTGGTTCGTACCCCAAAGAACTTGCTTATGTTTGTTTGTATATATAACGAATATGGACAAAAATATTAAAGCTCGTTTATTAAACGAGTCGAGCATGAACATTTCAAGGTGTTCACAAACGCTCGTCTGGATAATAACTTAATTATACTATGTTCAAAACTCAAAAGTCGTATAACTTAATTATAGTATAAATTAGTTTAAACTTAAAAGTCTTTAAATCACTTAGACAATTGGATCAAGTAAGGTGTAGTTCTGCTTTGAAGTAATTGTTTTGAACGAGAACACGAGTTTTCAAGTTCGAGTTTGCTTCGTACAAATTAACGAACGAATTCGAACAGAACATAAGTTAAACAAACCGTAAACGAGTTCATACAAAATTTTGAAAATTAAACGAATACGAACATGACCTGAAACTAACAAACGAGTTTGAACGTACCTTTGGTCCGCTCAAACTCGGTTCGTATACAACCTTAATCGTAATCAGTTCAATGTTTAGAAATATTCTTTGTAAGCTTCTAGATTGAATAAATATTTATCAGTACCGTTGAAACTAAAAACAAATGGAGAAATTAAAAGAAGGAATCTACCTCTTTGTATTTGTAATATGTTAAATTAGTTTATGGTTAAGATTTGTATTACTTGTTAGTAACTCAACTTTTTAATGATTATAAGCTAAAGTTGATCCAACATCTTGAAAGAAATTTCGGTGACTTTCACACACCGCATGAAAGGAAAATTACCCGATAACGCCTTGCTTAAGGATCACAACAAGAATCTTTGGCCTATGAAGGTAACCAAAACAGGAGATAAAATTTTTTTGGAAGATGGCTAGAGAAATTTTTTAGAGGACAATTGTGTGGAAGAAAAAGAAGAAATTGAAGACTTTCATGCTCAGAGAGAAAAAAAATTTAGAGGACACTTTCATGCTCAGAGAGAAAGAGGACCCGTATTCATAATAAAACAAAATTGGAACTTACACTTGGCACACTTCTCCTCTTCATCATCTTTTTGTTCTTCTTCACCGTACTCTTCGTCTGTATCGCAATCATCAATGTCATGATCATCGTCTTTAATTTCTTCTTCCATCTCATCCTCTTCTTCACTCGAAAGCAAAAAGGTTCTAGACTCTTCTTTTCACATGCGTTTGTCCCAAATAAATTAAAATTAAAAATTATTTCACCATCATACTGAAAAATTAAAAACTCTCCACCTTCCACACAATTGTCCTCTAAAAATTTTCTCTGGCCATCTTCCAAAAAAGTTTTATCTCCTATTTTGGTTACCTTCACAGACCAAAGATTTTTAATGCGATCCCTAAGTAAGGCGTTATCGGGTAACATTCCTTTCATGTGGCGTGTGAAAGTCACAGAAATTTCCTTCAAGATGTTAGATCAACTTTAGTTTTATATAATCATTGAAAAAGTTGAATTGCTAACAAAGATAATTGGTAATACTATCATTAACTACATCAAGTTAAATGTTGACTCCTAAATTTGTCAACCATATCTCCTATATATGCAAGTGTTGATCTTTATTACACATGGTTCTACATAGAAATGAACAAATACTCAAGATTTAAACGTCAAATTGAAGATATAAGGATGGAATAATCAAGCATATATAAGGAAAAATAATCAAGCATATATACCGCTCTTTGTGAGCTGAACTCAGGTAGAAAAATCTTAAAGAAACCTGGTATATTCTCTTTAGAATTCATCTTTTATCTTGGAATCTAAGAAACAACACATTAGTAACATCTTTTATACACACCTCATATCCATGGTTGTTATAACACAAAATGAGATTATACAACACAAAAGAAAAATTTACCTCAACAGGAGAAAAGGCAAAACGAGACAGAAAAATACAGCTCGAAGATGAGTTTCCCGTCTTCACTGATGGGCAAGAGAGTGTGTCATGACCCGAACCCCATGGGTAGGCCCGTGAGTTAGATTCGTGACTGGTCGCAGACCCAATGGGACATCCACTCAAGGCTCTGTCAGACCTTATTTAAACATGTATTCAAATCTAGAGTCATGCATTAACTAACATCTTAATATGACTTCTAAAAGAGATACTTATAGATTTTTCCAAAATTTGTCTCTACTAAATCCCTCCATAAATGACTGACATAAATTATCAAAAGAAACCTCATGGAGATTTAAACTCTATACAATTCTCAAAAAAATAAACAAGTAGTACTACGATTTCTCAAGAGACTTATTTTAATTTCCAGTTTTGGAAACTAACGTGGCATCTCATAAAAAACCAGTTTTTCCATGGTTACCCTCAAAGTACCTCAGGGTCACTCTCTCACTTGTTTTTGTAAAAAAAAAAAATTAAGCTGCTCTTTAAAAACATAAAACCTCAAACGATTTTAACTTTTTAACGTGCATCTCATTATCCTTGTTACCTCAAAGTACTCGGGTGATCACCTGAAAAACATTTAATAAAGGGGTGAGCTTGGGGCCCAGTAAATACACATACCATATCCCTAAAATAAGTTTTGGAATTCATAAAAACATGTCATGGTTTCTCTACAATTAAATAGTATATTTTCACAGGAGATACTATACATATATACATTTTATGAAAATAATTCATCCAAGATTCTCAGAACAGGAGCATGACATTAAGAAGGTTCATTAACAACTATCACAATTCATCATAACTTAGGTATGTTGTGGTCAGCGTACATTCCCCCTGACTAGGGCCTACAATCCCTACTCCACTTGGGATAAATACTATTCGGTCAAGGTATGTGCCCCCTGATTAGGGCCCACAATTCCTCCTTCATGTGGGATACATATTATTATGGACGCAAGGGTGAACCACGAGCAACGGTACTGTGTGTCAACGTATCGCCCGTTGACCAGCACCCAACAATCCAATTTCTCCCGTGGATATGGGGCACAACAACCAAGTCAGAAAATACTGCATCACTCAACATAAGCCAACTTTAAAACAACTACTAATAGAAACATTCCATGGAATTTTTGATGTATTTTCTAATCAACCAATTTACATAAAAGCAGTAACGTGTGAAAGGCATTCAAAAAATTTTGATGAATTAACCTCTGGCATATTTTTCAATCGGATTTGCATCCGTTGGAATAGCTCCCATTCAAGAATTCTTCAAAGGAGGTTGCCCATCAACTTTTTCAACACTTTGATGATTAACGGATGATTGAATTGAACCCCAAACTACTTGAAAATATCTTTTCATGATTCAATACTTACAAAAAACTATACCAATTAAAAAAGAAACAGATAAGTGATGAATTAATATATACACTATAATAGTCACACTAATATATAAGCAAGAATCAAATAATGAGTTTATATTAGTATATATTACACTGTAACATACACTGCAATTTCAGTTTACACACTGTCTATATGACTACATAACACACTGCCAATATAAATCAGGACCTTGCAAAATTTAAAGATACACTGCCGTATATATGGAGAGTTAGAAGTACACTGCCAAAATTTAGAGATACACTGCCAAAAATTACAGCAACTACAGACTGTACAAACCATGAACTTGTCAATACACTGAGAGATTGAAATTGAAAACTCAAAAACATACATGCACTAGAATTCTAGAAATATTAAATCTAACTTTCCAAATGCAATTTATACTAGATAGATCAAATTAAATACACTCTATAGTCTATTCAGTCTATTGAGTTCGAATGGTGCAAGTGAGAGTTCCAAATTTGCAGTATTCTCTAGGTTGTTGAGCATATTCCAAATTTTTGCAACATTTCTCAAGGTTCCAGGTTCACAGTTGACAGTTCCCAATTCAAGCTGTATAATCCAAGTTCCATGTCCATTCCAGATTTCCAGTGATTCCACAATCCTCCCAATCCTAACTGCAATTGTCAATTGCCAATTCCTAATTCTCTATTGCCACCACGAGCAGAAAATGCCGCTTTATCGATCTGAAATTAAAAATATCAAGTAAAAATCTCAATCTCAATTTATAAACATCCCACCACCACCACAATGATTACGAGCAGGCAGCAATTGCCACAAATCAAACTAGAAAACCTAATCTAAAGATTCTAAGCTATAAATTCCACGAGGCAATATTTGCCAAATTCCCAAATGTCAAATTCAAAATTGAAATAAAATCATAATCTAGTAGAGAATTGAGAAAATGAAACTGTTCAAACTTCAAACAATTAAAAAAAATGCAAAGAAAACCTATGACCGGTGGACGATTTTACCTTTCTTTCTTTGATGTCAAAGTTGCTGCCGATTAGCGATTGTCGCTGTGCCGTGAGGCGTGACTAATCGACTGGATAATGGCCCGTGATTCGTGGAGCCAGTGAACTGGTAAAGCCATGAGTGAGTATGTGAGAGTTTGAGAGAGAGAGAGAGAGAGACAATGAGAGAATTATATTTTTTTAGTAATTTAGTGGGTAGTGCGTAGTGGCTTCTTGGCAATCTTGGGAATGTAATAGAAAGACCTTTTTTTTTTTATTGTGTTATTTGTTAATGGCTGCCTTGGAGAGAGTCACAGAGAAAGAGAATGATGAAAAGTCTTGAGTGCCATAGTGGCCTTGGAAATGTGAGAGAGAGACTTTTTTTTATTGTTTTAATGGCATTGGGAAATGAAAACAAGCAACCATTATCTTTATCTCTCTGCTTTATCTCTTAACTTAATTATTTGGTGTTTGGTCTTTACACATTTGTGTGTAAATTTTACATTAAAATTGACTAAAATTTTTGAATATTCCAACACATAAAATGATTAACAAGACATCTCTTTAAACTATTTTTAAAATTTTTAGGTGGGCACTTTTATTATTGATGTCAAAATACACTATGTACAAAAAAAAATAAAAAATCCTAGAGCCCCGTCGGCTCTGCTTCTGTGTAGGGTGGTGTGTTTGTGTGTGAGGTAATTTCCATTCTTATGTTAGTTTCAACTTTTACGGTAAACATATTTTAGTTATACTTTGTAATTCAGTTTCCTTTTTCAATACTGCTGCTTCTCAATTTAATTTAGTTATACTCTATAATTCAGTTTTTCATTTTTATGTATTGGTAAATATATTTGCTCTTATGTGCAGAACTATTTTGTAGAACTACTTGATACTATCTGAGAGTGCTTTAAAGAATCTGTGATATGGATAACAATATGTTGAGACCCTTTTCACCAATCAAAACTGACGAGGATGGCAATGTGCGAATGAAAAAGAGAAGGTTAGTTTTACAAGGAATTGAAGTCACCGTGGCATCTTTAATGATTTGGTATCATGAAAAATATATTGAGAAACAATGATGACTTGGAAATGTTAAGGGATCAAATATTGAGGCTTTTATACTACGAAAGTGATGATAATTGCTATGACCAGTTACGTGTAAACAAAAAGTTATTTGCTAACCTTTGTGATATTTTACGTAAGAAAGGAGGGTTGAGTGATTGCAGGCGTGTATACGTTGAAGAAGCAGTAGCCATATTTCTACATGTTCTTGCTCACAATATTAAATTTTGGATAATAAAAGGATTTTACAATCTTTGTTCCGGAGAAGTTATTAGTAAGCAATTTGGCAGAGTGTTAAAGGCAGTTCTCAAGTTGACGGATGATTATATAAAAGTCCCGGACGCAAACTTAGAAGCTGTGGAAGATGAAAAATGGATATATTTTAAGGTGAGGAAGACAACCTATAAGATTATACACATTTTGTATTACTTCTGTTAACCCTATGGTTGGATAACCTAGGTTTACATCTTGTTTTGACGATAACTACACATTGATTATGTTCTAATGTGTACTTTGAGTGCATTCTTAGTATGTATATACATGCACACTCATGAAGACACATTTGAGAAATTGGATAGATGGATTAAAGCCAAAGAAGCTAAAAGTTATAGTGGACATGCTATAGAAGTTTCATCAAGTCCAATGTCAAAGAACAACAAAGAATGCATCAGCTAAGTTACTATCGATTATAATTGATCTTTACTATTATGTAACTAGTCTTGGATTGATGACTATGAACTAAAAAGACCTTAGGACACCTTGTGCATTGCATGTGAGTTCATAACTATTTACACAAGTGTTGTTCTTGAAAATGAGTGAACTTTGGAGCTCACTCAGATTTTCATAAAAATATTTTTGGTGCTAATATTTTAATATCTAGATAAAACTTTTCATTGGCTTTCCAACGCAAAAAACGGCACCTCAATCCAATTTTTTTAGATAAAGTTATGCCCAAAATAGCAAAGGGGGTTTCGTGAGGCAGCCAAAAGGTAGTAGGGTAATATTCAGTCGACTGCATTGGAATTCAGTCGACTGCATTGGTCAAAATTCAGTTTCAACGGCTATTTTTGAGGACAAGACTAGAACGGCTATTTTAGAGGGAACCCAGTCGACTGCAATGACAGTTTTGCTCATATAATACCCATAACGACTATATTTCGTATCTTCTCTATATAAATGATTTGGAGCTTCATCATACAGCATGGAAACCACATTCTAAGCCTCCATGCATTAGAGAAACATCAAGGCTCATAGATTAAACTTTTCTCTCTTCATCTTCATGATTTTACATCATTAAAGAGAGCATCTTGTGAGCATTTCTTTGATTGAAAGTGAGCATACTTCAAGTCATCATCTCGTCTCTCTATTGTACTAGAGCTTCATTTGTACTCATTTCCTTTCAAGAGAATTTCTTTGTACAAAATTGATCAAAAGGGAGAATTGGTTTCAAGCTTGGGTAAGCTTTGTGGATTGTTTTGCTTGGTGTGGGATATTATCAAGTGTTGTAAGGGTTTTGATCTTGACCCGGAAGAAGATTGTTGCTAGTGAATTCTAGTGCTCTTGCAAGAGACTTCCTTGAAGAGGTGAATGTAGGCTTGAGGATAGTTCAAACCGAACCATTTAAATCTCATTGTCAAGTATCTCTAACTCAAACTCTTTACTTATTACTATATAATTGTTTGAGATTGTTAAATTAACATATTCATTGAAGTATTACTTGGTTTGATTGAGATTCGTGAGAGTGCTTAGTTTAATTTTTCCATTTATTTTCAAAAACCCTATTCACCCCTCTCTAGGGTTGTTTATTGGTTTCAACTTCTTATAGTCAATTTAATATGAAATTTTTTGTGCTTTTACTTATAAGTGTCTTGGAGCCTTAGATGGAACATACGTTCCTCTTACCTTTCCTCACCAAGATCAAAGTAGATACAGAGACATGAAGCAACAAATCACGACTAATGTGCTCAGAATTTGTGATAAAAGTATGAAAATTGTTTATGTGTTACCTAGATGGGACGGATCTGCATTAGATTATAGGGTACTGAGGAATGCCCTAACTCGACCGCGCCCCTTTATCATGCCACGTGGTATGTCACTTATTTGTGTTTTTCAGTAGTAGATAGACTTTAGATGGATTAATTAAAGTCTAAGGAAGCCAAATATTACAGTGTAATAAAATATTATTTAGTTGATGCTGGATATACAAATGGACCTTGTTTTCTAGCTCCTTACCGTTCAACACGTTACCATCTTGATGAATGTGCAGCTAGTGAGAATAATCCAAGTACTTACAAATAGTTGTTTAATCTTTGTCATTCAACTGTAAGGAATGTGATTGAAGGAACGTTTGGACTGCTGAAGAAATGATGGACAATTCTTAGAATCGCTTCATTCTTTAATATAAAAGAACAAGTGATATTATGAGTGGTAACTTTTGGTGTAAGAATATATATGCGCATACATGTATAGCATATAACATGTTACAATCTGATTTCTTTTGTCACTTGTACTTTATATTTTAGGTTCGAATAGTCAAAGCATATTGCATCTTGCACAATTTCATACGATAGGAGAAAATTGAACAAGAAGTAAGATTATTAGTTAAGGTTGATGCATAATTAGTAGTTGCTTAAATTTCAGATAACATGGACGATGAGGAAGTGATAAGATCTGTCCTGCTCACGCCCTAATGGACAACATTTAGAGAAAATTTAGCAAATGGCATGTTTGCTGAATATCAAGCTAGGCATGGACAAGGGGTTTGATATGATAGCTAATTACCTATCTAAAATGTTATGTCTTTAGCAGCTATTTTGTTATTATTGTATATCTCATGGGTCTCTTATAACTGCAAATCAGAAATGTTATCTCTTTAGGTAGGAGCTATTTTCTCGGTGAAACAACGCAATAAGTGGTGCATTCTGAAGAATTATAATGTATTTATGATTGTTGTTGGTTGAATGTTTTTGAGCCGGGTATGTGGTAGTGTTGACTGATATTATCCTTGAAGAATAAAAAAATTGGTTCATTTTTTAATTTTATATTTGGCCGTCATATGTGCAATTATCTTAGTGGACTCATTTTTTCATTTTGTACCTGTGTGAATTTTCTTTCCTTTTTTACTCATCCTATATGTGTTTTGATAAGAAAAACTTGAAACTCTCGTTTTGTATATTTATTTTTTATTTTTTGACTTTAGCAATTTTAATTCTTAATTCAATCTTTTGTGCTAACTAATCAATAAAATTATAAATTTTATTCAATTTTAATGTAATTCTAATTTCATATTCTAATTCTCAATTTCGATTCCAATTCTTATTCTAATCGGAGCCTTAAAGCTAGTAGTTATAATTTATTTGCCGTAATTATTCCACAAAAAATTATTGATTTTTTTTCAATTAAAAGGCTTTAGATTGTTATGTGTTGATGTATCCGGAGTCTTTATCCTACTCAACCACCAATTCGTAAAATCCACTGCTTCCCACCCGACCCGATAAACCGTCCCATGAGAGATATAAGTCTTGATTTTAGGGCTTTCGATTGTTTCGACTTGCTTTCGCTCCCTCTCCCTCATCAGAAGCGAAGTTAGCTTGTTTTGAGGTCCAGGGCACAAAAAGAGCAAAGAGCTTCCGATTGAGAGCGGAAAAGGCAAAGAACATGTCGGCGAGCAGGGGACGGCGCGGCGGGGGTGGGGGAATGACGGTGGACGACGAGAAGCTGGTGTTCGAGACGTCCAAGGGGGTGCAGCCGGTGATGACGTTCGACGAGATGGGGATAAAGGACGACCTCCTCCGAGGCATCTACGAGTACGGCTTCGAGAAGCCGTCGGCCATCCAGCAGCGGGCCGTCGTGCCCATCCTCCACCAGCGCGACGTCATCGCCCAGGCCCAGTCCGGCACTGGCAAGACTTCCATGATCGCCCTCGCAGTCTGCCAGATGGTCGAGACCTCCTCCCGAGAGTAATTTTCCTTACTGCTCCCTCTGACTACTACTACTATTTTGTTCCTGTTGGGCTTTTACTGTTGAACACCTAATTTGCGCTTATGCACCTAATAATTGAGGGAAGTGTGCTATGTTCAAGGATTACGGTTACTGGTTTTATGTCTTTCCAAGCTCTAATTTGAGTTTATGCACCTAATACTAATTTGAGTTTATGCACCTAATACTTGAGTAGTCTCTCTCTGACTACCGCGGCTTTTAGTGTTGAGATCCTAATTTTGTGTTTATGTTGCGTCTCCTTATGATCTACCTAATAATCGAGGAAAAAGCATAGGGTTCATGGTTTTGGGCTTTGGGCTTTTAGTGTTGCAACCTAATTTGAGTTTATGCTATGTTTCTTTCCTCTTATAAGGTTTATTTACCCGGGTCTAAAGTTATTCCTTATGTGACTGTACATAATCGAAGTATCTGTTCCGGGCTATGGGTTTTCTGTTGAAACCCTAAGCCCACAACTTTATGTTGTGGGTTAAGTCTTTGATAGGGATATTCATTAAATATGCTGTTTATTGGCAACTAGTTACTTATTTGTGTATACGCAAGGAAAGTAGAGGGTGTCTATTTATCTGTGTTACAGAATTCCTTGTGTTATCGTCTGATGAATTAGAGATGTATAGCCATCCAATCTGTCCCCCTCTCCTTCTCTTCTAGGGTCTATTCAGTTTGAGCTGCATTTTAGTTCATGCAAAGGGTGCCCTTGTCTAGCCGTAAGTAACCACTGAGGTTATTATGGACATGTACCTATTATCGTTGGCTTGATGTTGCAATATAGTGGTGGATTCAATTCACATTGCTTTGTTTTGCATTCTGAAATCTGAGTGGCTTATAGTTGGTATAGTGCACTTTCTTGGCACTCTGATCTTTGTTCTTTTGCTTGTACTGGGCTTCTTCCCTCTCTTAAAGTCCTGAAATCTGAGTGCTGTCATGACATGTAGTGCTGAAGACTGAGTTTAGGGATTGATAGTGCATTCTCTCATTCGAAAGTCGAATTTGCACGTTATCTTTTGGACTGTATTGCTGAACGTTGTTGGATTTGGTGTTATCTTTTACAGGGTCCAAGCCCTGATCTTGTCGCCTACTAGGGAGCTTGCAGCTCAAACAGAGAAAGTTATTCTGGCAATAGGAGATCACATGAATATACAAGCACATGCATGCATTGGAGGCAAAAGCGTGGGCGAGGATATTAGAAAACTGGAACATGGTGTTCAAGTTGTGTCTGGGACTCCAGGCAGGGTTTGTGACATGATCAAGAGGAGAACGTTACGAACACGAGCTATCAAACTTTTGATTCTTGTGAGTTTGTGATACTGGAATGCTATAGAATTTCACTGCACTATATTATGAGGCAGAGATGTGGGGACTTACTGTTGTATGTTGGAATCTTATCAGGACGAATCTGATGAGATGCTGAGCAGAGGTTTCAAGGATCAGATTTATGATGTTTATAGATATCTTCCTCCAGAGCTTCAGGTACTCTCTCTCTCTCTCTCTCTCTCTCTCTCTCTCTCTTGCATTATCTGTGTCTGTGGTATGTGAACAGACAGTCACCAGACTTGCATTACAAGGGAGTGAAAAGTTTCATATCAAATACCATTTTTTCCTTAATTTTATGTGCTTTATGGGTGCTAGGTATAGTGGATCTTCCAGATTCAGTAACAGTTTAATGGTATAATCTGATCCTTTGTCTATCATTGTCATATTAAATGCGGATACTTGGAGACCTTTATAAAATCTCCGTGGAATATAGACAGTCCGCTCGACCTACTTAAAAAGTGCTGGGGTAGGGGTTCCAAAATAGTAACCTTAAATGGACGTTGGGCTGGATGTCCAGCCGGTTGGCCCCGAAAGGTGATTGAAAATATAAAGGTGAAGGCCGCCCTCATTCCTCTCCTCGTTTTATGCATTTCAGAGTGATGCTTCCTTGTTCTCTACTCTTGCCATCTCTTTATCTATCCCAAATAGCCACTACAATCGTGCGATAGACCACAGAGTTAATAGATCATAAGTGAGAGGACCAATTTATCTATCCCAAGTAGCCCCTATTATCGCTTCTTGCAAATTTGGTTGTGGACAATGCAGCATTGTCTTCCACCACTTCTGTCTCATCTCTGGCATCTCCATTACCTTCAAATCCATTAAAAATGTAACTTTTCCCCGACTCAGTGCCTTACAAAGAACCCAAACTGTGCATTCCTCTAATCAGGTTCAAACATCCTCCAAATATGCAGAATATGTATTTCAAAAGGCACATTATCCTTATCCAAATCACTTTTGTGCAACATATTTAGTCACCACTTTCTTTTGTGCAGTTCCTTTTTCCTTTTCAGGAATTGATTCTTGTTGTTAAGGTGTAGTGCAATCTTGGCATTGCTAATTTTAGTAACTCTTTTCGGTTCAAGGGTTGAGCAGCAAAATTTTGATGGTTCCTGGTTTCATTATCTTAAACAGCTATTTAAATTTGCTCAACTTTAATTTTATGTTTGGTCCACCCTCTTTCCGTTGTCCTTTTGTCTTTACAGGATCGATTCTTGTTGTTAAGGTTGTAGTGCAATCGTGTCATTGTCTATGTTATTAAATCTTCCAGAAATTCGATTTGGATTCTTAAAGATAGTCTATAGATTGTTGGTATTAAAGTCGGGAAATATACATATGAATAGGATGGTTAACTCTGGGGTTTACTTGGGTCAAAATTTTAGCAATTTATATATATACATTAAATTATCCATGACTCTCAAACCGGGAGCCTGTTGGAGCAGCTGGGGCCTGCTTGTATCTGCCATTGCACGCATGGTTAAAATTTAGTTTTCTTCCATGGCCCTTCATTTGGCACATGCTTACTATTAGAAAAATGTGATATAAACTGGGCATTATGTAACTGTAAGAAACCCATGTGGTACAATTTCGACGTAGAGCAATTCTCTTAAACTACAAAGTTAAATGGTCATTGCAGGTTGTCTTAATCTCTGCCACGCTTCCCAACGAAATTTTGGAGATGACTGGCAAATTTATGACAGATCCTGTTCGAATCCTTGTGAAACGCGATGAATTGACGTTGGAGGTGAGTAAGGATAATGTTCATATATGATGTCCTTGACAGCAGGTACTAACTTTTATGCAACTTTGATGCCCATCCTCGTCTTTTATTGTTTCTTGCTGTTTTTTGCATAATATGACAGGGCATTAAGCAATTCTTTGTTGCCGTAGAAAAAGAGGATTGGAAGTTTGATACCCTCTGTGATCTTTATGATACCCTCACCATCACGCAAGCCGTCATTTTCTGCAACACGAAGCGGAAGGTAATGTAATGCCATTCTTGTCTTAGTGTCAGGCTTTGTATACTTACTGGGGGTCGTCGGTACACGCGACCTGTGTGTGAAAGAAGGATGCAATTTAGAGATTTGCTAAAAAAACACAGTAGTAAAGGCTAGGGGTTGAAATTGAAGCAATGTGATGTGCAACACAGTTAAAGAAATGCATGTAGGCAGAGGGGATACTTACCTCGAGTTAGGGTTATTGAGTGGAGAGAGTGACTGTGATATGGAGAATTTGAAGGGGCTAGTGGAAGTGGAGATTTGTAGGATGACCATTATTGAATTGTTTGAGCATGTTTTAATGAATTGAGAATAGGGTATTGTGGGAAAGCCATACAAGGCTTCACCATAAAGATCCACTCCCTTAATGAAAGTATAGATTGTTCTTGTTCCGTTATGTTAGTTTAACTCGATATGTTGGACTGTCTTACATGGAAAGATGCACCATGTATTCGTTTGTTGGATCACTAACACTGATTATAACTTCTTGATCGAGGAGTTCCACGTCTATGAGTCTGTGGTTGCATCACCTGTTAATGTGTCCACTCAATGCTTTCTTTGGGGACCATTGACTCATTTTATAGCTGGAGCCTTGCCATTGGTTCTTTTGGATATTTGTCAATATCTTGCAAGCTGAATAGATCTTCATGTGTAACTTACTAATTCATGCCATTCATTACATTGTTGTAACTTACAAATTCAGGGATTTCGTAATTCTAGAGCAAATGAAGTCATTTGTGAATGGAGCAAATGACTTCAGTTAATTGGCATAGACAGAGGACCAAGTGCTGGCCTAAGAGAGTTGTTTTGGGAAATCTAATGCAGTTTCGCATGATAATCTAATAGGTGGATTGGCTAACTGCGAAGATGCGTGATAATAACTTCACCGTCTCAGCCATGCATGGGGACATGCCTCAGCAAGAGCGAGATGCTATAATGGGAGAGTTTCGGTCTGCTGCAACCCGTGTTTTAATAACAACAGACGTTTGGGCTAGGGGTCTGGATGTGCAGCAGGTAAGTCCTTTGCTTCCTCTCTCTCCCTCTCTCTCCCCTCCTCCTCACATGCAGTATCTTTTGGTAATTTTTTCTTTTCAAGTTCTACAGATGCTACGCAAAAAATAAGATTGCCAAGATTGTGGGCATAATAAAGTTGGGGTTAATGACAAAACTGTTCCTTGTACTAGCAAGTCCATGTAATACCAAATATGCCTTCTTGTTCCAAAGTGGTCCAACATGAAACTTCCGCTCAAGAATGCTAATAGAAGCGAACATATGACAAGCCAATTTCATTAAGTTGCCATAAAGACATTCATTGGTGATCGTTGTTTTCTTTTTTTGGAATTTCTTCCTTGAACGTAATGATGGTCCCAAAAGTTATCAAGCCATCTCACTAGAAGTAGAACAACATAGTTTGGTTTCAACCTTCAATTAACTTCACTTCCATCTAATGAACTATCATCGTTTTCTTCTTCTCTTTTTTTCTGTGTGCGCAAAGTTTGCAAGACCCCGGAGAGCCTGACCTGGTTTCTAGGTGTCCACCGTCCACAAAATATAATTAACGTGTTGGAGACTGACATGGAGGAGAGAGAGTTTCTGGTCATCTATGTTTTAATTTTTTGGTTATCTTATGTAAATCTTAAATGACTCCACTGCCCCTAAGTAAATTCTAATTGCCCATGACCATTTAATGGCCATTTGTAGACGGAAGATACATTTTGGACCGCGCTGCAACAGAAATTAAAATTACAGGGACCTATGAGTTGAAATTGGAGTTGCATGGACTTGCTTGCAAAAGCATACACTATCACCAGAAACTTGAATATCTTGATCTTATTTTTGATAAATTTTGCCATTGAGTTCAATAAGAATCAACCTTGTTTAGAGTTTAGGACAAGCCGCAGTCACTATATATACTAGTGTCCGCATGGCATTGTCACCAGTTTGGGAGACTAACGTTAATAACGTTGTTGCTCCATATATATACTAGTCTCCACATGGCATTGTAACCAGTATGGGAGTCAGTTGCTTTGCCTAAGATTGCTCTGCAGTCCTGGTGTTGATGTTTGCAGGCGGCGGTCATAGGATAGCGAATCTGCTATTCCTAGTGGGAAGAATGTTTGCAAGCATGTGGTGTTTGTCTGTCAGGATCTGCTTGTGTAGCCGGCATACATTTGATTTGATTTCACGTAGCTGGAGTAATTCAGGCTGTTGTTTCTACTTCTTTATTGGGCAGTTCGTTCCAACGCCTACTAGCGGTTGAGTTCTAGCCGTTAAGGGTGAAACTTTTTAGGGCTGGGTCATAAAGTTTTTAGTGTGTTTTTTTGGTTGATGGGGGGGGGGGGGGAGGGGGTGTTTTGATACCATGGACATGATAATGAGAGGTTGTTCATTAATTGATTTAGGCTCCATGGGCGGAGGATGAATTGATGAGTTAGCAGCAAATGTAAAGGTTCTTTCCATTCTACATCTCTTCTTTTAGTATCTATATTGCACTTGTTGGTAAGTTCATAGGTTTTGGAGGCGGTTTATTAATTTTTGGATTCGTTTCAATGTGGATTATGAAGAGGGAAGGCAGCGTTTAGATGGTGTAGAGAGTTTATGATTCTCATATTTAGCAGCGGATTTGTTGGAGGATTTTTGGGTTGATGGACAGGAGTTTTGTTCAGGTCTTGGTGATGTTTCCAGAACCAATAGCATATGTGGAAGTTGGCAGCCTAAGTTTTCGATGTACTAAGTGGTTTGAATAGTCTCATTACACTGTTGAGGAAGAGGAGCCGTGGCTTGTCTGACTGTTGCAGTGATGAGGATGTGATGAAAGATGATTGGAAGTCTGATAATTCAGAAGGTAGGTTAGTTTCTTAAGGTTTTGGTTGTTCTAATAGAAGTTCCTTGGATTTGGCCAAGGCTAACATGTGGAGTTCGGTCGGGCAGGTATTTGGTCACATGTATTTGGGATTCAGGATAAGAAACTTTGGATGCTTTTCACAAATTTGATAGAAGCCAGAGATGAGAGAGGTTTTGATGAGTTGGGAAAGGTGACTCGTGTTTGAAATAAAGAGGATTGGTAGAAAGTTGTGGAGGCTATGGTTGGGAAATTATGGCAGCAGTAGGCAATGGATAAGCTAGAGGGTGGGAGGGCCTGCAAGTTCACTGACATGCTCCACCCCCCCCCCCCCCCCCCTTCTCTCGCGGGGGGGGGTTGGGCCTTGTTGGCTTGTACCTCTCTAATATTTCTTATATGCCAAGAATGTGTATGTGAGCGGGAATGAGAACAAAGGGACAGGACAAAAAGGTACATAAAGGCAGTTAGCTGGTACCTGTTGGGCATTATTGTGAGGTTTGGCGGAGAAGTCATTGGCTGTGTGTTTTATGAGAAGTCATTGGCAGAGAAGTTACATAAATTTTGGAGTTACACTCTTACGTAAATTTTCTTCGTCTGTGCATCTTTTGGGACTCTTTAGCCTTTGCCCTTGTGCCATACATGTAATATTGTGGTGGTTGGGTGTCTCGATATGTTTCTGACAGAGTCAGCAAAAACAACCTGTCCAGCATAGCAACACTTTCTAGAGGAACGCTCACAAGAATACTATTCTGGGCACCTTAATGTGGCTTTTAGATACATACTCACCTCCATGTTTTCACTTTGGATAAGTACTTGTTCCTATGCAACATGAGGGATTAGCTTTATCTGATCGCTTTAGTTTTGGTTTAAACTTTTGGTTGTTGTTAAAGATATGTGTTAAGGATACGTTAAAGATACATTGGACAACTACTTTGGAATCCAAGGGCTAAGTAGGGCCGAAGAGAATGTGTCAGATGCCACCTTTAGTACGACTGGGGGTGGATCAATTTGGAGGATCTTACTCAGAAGGAGTACTTACAAAGTGTATTTTCAAAGACCTGAGAAAGATGTAAAAGTTCTACAGTAACTAACAACATGTGCATAAGATGAGCATGCAGCGGGGATTCATCAATTACCTTCATTTTTGAGACACTTACAGTTGAACAAAGGCTTAGATGATGATGGTGATGGCTTGAGACACTCCATGACACTGATGTCAGAAGTTTGGTGCTCACATGGAGGCTGAAATGCCTAAGGGAGATGGTGATAGAAGTAGTGAGGCAATTCCTGATGTGTAATAACAACGAAGTAATAGCTGCTTTCCTCTTTTGGTTTGTATGATTTTGGATAAAGGCTTTCTTCTCATTGTACATGTTTACTCATTGAAAAGGTAAAAAAGAGATTTTACTGTGCATAAGGCAGGCTATATGATCAATAACGATTTGGTGGGGATATCAAAACCATTAGGTCAGTGTCAATTATGACTTTCTGAAACACTTAAGACAGTTTTTGGTAGAATGATCCATCATCTGGAGTATCAATAAGGATTGTGTATCGAACTGTTCACTTTGGTCTATCCTCTTATTTTAAGGAGAAATGAAAAGTAAGATCTCATATGTTTCTATTAATTGTTGCTGATTGTATCTTGAAAAGGAATATACATGCTGCCGTTTGCACATTCTCATTATGTTTCTTTTCTTTTTGTTTTACTTAGGTTTCCCTGGTGATTAATTATGACCTCCCGAATAATCGAGAGCTTTACATTCATCGGATTGGTCGTTCTGGTCGTTTTGGACGCAAGGTATAAATTTTAAAGCTCCTCTGCAAATGTTATATTAAATTTTGGCATGCAATTTAGATAACTACCTTTCAGAAAGTTGTTATATAGGAGGAAGATGGTAGAATAATTAAAGCTAATTTGGTGCTTAAGTATATCAAGCTTGAAGCTCATTCCGTTATTATCTCTTGGAGTACCAGAAAAAACGGGATTATCATTTGTCATTTGGGTATGGACGCATGGTAGATTATTATGCCTTGACACCAATGTTTGTCTTGGGAACTGATGGGCTATTATCTCGATACTGAAATATGTAATCCCCATTACCAATATTTTTGCCTTGGCTTTAGATTATTTGTCATCTTGGAGGTTTCATATGTCTTGGTTGCGGTAGGATGCGATACAATCAATAGTGTACAATGGTATTTTTCATGCGTGATCTTTGGAGGTCAATGAGATGTGTCGGATAAAAAGTTGCTGCATAAGCCCTCTGATTTGAGACTAATATTCCTCTTGAAATTGGATATTGTTTTCCAACCAATTGGAAGGTAACATGAGTGGCGACCTAAGAAGCACGAAAGACGGTACAAGTGCGGATATGACACAGTTGTGGATACACCGATACATCATTTTAGAAAAAATCAGGATACGAGTGCAGCTGGGATACGGAAAATTTTTGTCAAAAAAATAGCTAATATTAATAATATGCACCCAAAAATAGTTGGAGCCAGTCGTTATTTGTCAGCCCTGGTTAGGTTCTTCGCTTTGCATTGAATTTAATCACGTGCTCCACCGCTTGTGGAGCCCTTCCTCAATTCCTTTCATTCTTGCGAACGTAGTCCCCAGGAGGGATACTTAATGTTTTGGCTACAGCATTGGCACGGGTTGATATGCACAACACATAGTATCCATCCTTCATGGCTAGGACTAAAAGGATGAATTGGGAATCAGTTCAGTTTAGATGGGTACCTGTACCGATTTAAAAAAAGATGGCTCCCGTATGATGCTTTGGGATTTTGGAGTTGAGTTGTAATTAGAAGACAATAAACCAAAATAACAAAGGGCATTCAGCTGTAACCAGCCGGTACTAGACACGAGTACTATCACAAGCCTATGATATCCTGAAAGAAAATGCTAATGATAGATCTGAAAGCTTAGCGGATTGCTGGATTGTCGCTGTTGCTATCCACGACAATCTTTGCTGCAACCTGCCGACGCTCTTTGTCGCTGCCATTCTTAGTTGCAGAAAGGGGGGGCCATAAGCACCAAGAAGAATTTGAGGTTGGGAGGGAGCGGCTTGAATAAATAAATGCGTAAAGAGTATTATCGTTTGTTTAGTATAGTTCACATAGCCAACAACAATAGACAAGGAGGCTTTAAGGACTTGAAGGAAGAGAGAAACGAGGAATTGAGTTGAAAAGGGCTTGATTTTCAGGTACTCTCTCACTTGTTCCATGCATCTCTATCCAGCTAACGGGATCAAGTTCCCGTATTAGCTTGGGACGAGATCCCATCGAGCTCCTAACTTTCGCAAAAGCGAGTTTCCGAGAGAGATACGTCGTCATATTAGGAGTGCAACTAAGCTGCCATTTTCCCACTCATTCACTGCTCGCCTCTTCTTCTTCTTCTTCTTCTCAATTGCTTCTGTCTTCGTTGTTTGAGGCCTAACCTTGCACACATTTTGTCTTGTAAAATCTGAAATTAGATTTCAATCCAGAAAGTAGGTACCAAATTTTCTTTATGAGCCCCCAATACGTGTCTGGAATGAGCCCATAATTTAAATATTTTAGGAAAAGTAGGATATGATTTCACCTGCACCCTGAGGGTCACCTGCCCCCGACAGTTCACCAATCTGCTGTGTCCGTGCCTCGCAGGGGGCGGCATGCTTTGACCACCAATTGGAAGCCTTTGAAAACTGACTGGTAGCAGTGGGTACTTGAGTTGTTGACAAATGAATGAATGTTTAGCAGGGGTTGAAGTGTTAGGAAAATTTTGTCTGGACGGATAAGCATATGTAGACGACGTGATACTAACATGATTAGGATTTGTTTAATATATGAACGAGGATTCCGGAACACATGAATAAAAAATGCCAAAAAAAAAAAAAAAACAGCTAACTTACATGTCCCTCAACTGTCATTGCATTTATTTTTGTGCAATAGATTTTTTTGGATTTACCTAATTAATCAACATTGTTCAAATTGTTTGGATCTGTCATAATTTTAAAAGAAGTTGGACCGTTGGACTGCTGTTACATTGCATTAATCTCAGAAGTAATAGAGCTCTGCACTTTCAACCGAATCAAGAAATATGGCTCTTATTGAAATGGCAGCTTTACCTAGCTTCTCCAATTTCTTTTCTCTCGAAGTCCTAAAATTAACAAAACCTGGAACCTTCGTGCTCTTGGAAAAGATAACATGCAAGAAATCTTCATTCTTTGGTATTGGCATTGGAACCCTGATTAATGAGAACTGGTTCTTCACTTTACTGCTTTGGTTCTATTATGTTGTATAATTGCAGTAACATTATTGTTTGTGTAAGTTACACTACACCCTCCATACATGGATTCAGCTCTTCTGTGCTCTGCTCTAAGCTTTCCTGTGACAGTTGTACCCATGCATGACTTAGCAGGATTTCCTTTCAGACACTCGTACCCTAGATGTAACGGTAGATTCGTAGGTGTTTTTACTGTGTTGTACTTCTCTTTTTAAAAGGACATTGTGTTGTACTTCACAATGGCCTTTTTTTGTTTCAAGTATCTTGTATTGTTCGACTGATATCTTAATTGTCATGGAAATGGCTGCTTTGATATTATGCAGGGTGTTGCAATAAACTTTGTAAAAACCGATGATATCAAGATTCTAAGAGACATTGAGCAGTATTACAGCACACAGATTGATGAGATGCCAATGAATGTGGCAGATTTGATATAGTTCTAATTTTCTGGATCAAGAAGAAGGGGGGCAGTAATTGAACAAGATGGTGTGCACGATGAGTTTTCTTTGTTGAATGGATTTGTTTGCTGGGTGGATTGATATTTTTACCGTAAGAGTCTGGATTGAGTTTGTCCACTTGTAGCATACTTCTTGGGCTGAATGAATATATGTTGATGCATCTATGGAAGATTATCTTAGTCTATCATCTTTGAGGCCTTTGTAGACATTGTTGGTTTGGGGATCTTGTTGCGTATACGCTTATTTCAATGGCCATGATGCTGATTTTGGTGATAATGACGAAGACATCATTGATGTATTGGAAGTGAGAGTTTCCATTTAACGTCTTCATCACAAATGGATTGACTTCTGCATAATCAGTGCTTAGATAAATAAGCATGCACTCCCTCTAAAGTGAGTGAGTCTCTCTGTCCCTATATAAGTTAAAGATTCGCCTTTTCCTCCCAGATTTGAAAATGATCTTGGGTACACCTACCTCCAATCAAGATATAAGGCACACGCCAACACCATCCTCCCTCAAACTCGGTAATATTGATGAATACCGTAATTGAGTTTGGAATTCATGGGAATTGTGTATTTGTTGTTTTTGGATTTGTGATGAATTGCGATTCCAATCATGGGTCAATTCGATGTCCACTGTTGAGGGTTGTTGGTACAACTGTCGTGGTAGATTGCTTTGTGCTCTGCTATGGGAACTGACGATAATGTTGGATTTGATCGACCAAGTTTTGCATATTGTAGTGTACACGTGACGGATTGCAGAGACAAAATGGAGACAGTTTTGTCACAAATTTGTTCGTCTATGTGGTTAACCCAGATTGAAGGGGTGGGCTTGTGCTTGAAACTTTGTTGGAGGTAGATCCAATTTACGGCGACCACCATAGGTCTCAGCGGAACAAAGTCGAGATACGTCGAAAATAAGAAAATTTGAACTCTCAAATTAGTGAGGTTTTCAGTATTTCATCATTTCTTTATCTTTTGTGTGTTGGTCTTGCAGTCCCAGGTGTCAATGAACTTCCTGAGGGTAATACATCAAAGTGACATGTAACGCAGTAGGATGGGAGGAAACTTCAAAAGATGGACTAATGTTTACGTCTATCTTTTCATAAATATCCGCGTAAAGTTGCATATAAAGGGGTGGACGAGCAGAGGAGAGTTAATGATGGCATCATGCGGGTGTGAGCTATCTACACGATTTCGAGTTCAATTAGGCTAAAGCATAGAAAGCTAAATACGTGAAACTAAGTCTAAAGCCAACTATCAGACAGAGTAGATGAAAGTCTCCACCGGGAATGCCTGCTTCAAAGAGCAGGTGGATCCAACTTATATCGCTTCCACAACCAGTGTTCACCCCAAACCAATCTAGTCAAATCCTCTTCAGGTATCCCTCTTGTTTCAGGTACGCAAATCCCAATGAAACATCCAACAAGAAGAGCAATGGTGGCATACATGAAGAGTATGGGTGCCTTGATCTAATACATCGGAGGCAGTGTTATTACGTTGGTGACGATAGTCATAAAGATCGACAAACCCAACTTGTATACACCTCCCAAAGCTTTGCTTGGTCTGGGATATTGCGTCCACCCAGTTATAAGTTCTTGACAAGACTGAATAACCAGCGACGTATAAAAGAACGAACCCCATTGAAAACCAAGCAACAAGGTCTCCCATATATTTTTGGGGGTGCACATACTTCACAACGATTATCCCTATTGCCACCTGTACGAGTGAAGTAAATGTCACTAAACAAAGCAGTGAAATATATAAAAATGTCGAATTAAGTGGAATATAGCACTGTAAATTCTACCTGTGAAATGAATATAGTTCCGGAAGCTGCCATCACTGCTTTTGTCGCCCTACTAATTGAACAAGGTAGGTTGAGAGAACCGTGCATATCATTCCGAATAGGCTAGCACACAAAGGCACAATGTAAGAGACCTGGACTTCAAACCGAAGAGACTTTAGAATGAGTGGCCCGAAAAATACAAGGAACCAATCCTTAGTAATTTCAGTGATACACCGGCCACCGTAGAAATGACCAGCTTGGGACGAC
>JAVXUP010002958.1:0-95583 GCA_033070095.1 Escallonia herrerae | reverse complement strand
AACCTCGATCAATAATCTCTGAATAAACCTAGTTTGGCAATCCATATGTTTAATCACAATCTATACTACAATACTATAAACTCAATATCAACTACCCAAATGGCACTCACTTCTAACCCCAGAATGACGCAACCCAAAACGGGTCCCTCACCCGGTTAACTTAATAGAGAACCACGCACCTTCTTTAACGCTTAACAATACCCCAAATTCATAATAAAATTCCAATAAAACACTTTCATTAAATCATTATAGAAAGTCAAAATATGAATTTCTTTAAATTTTGAATATTTTTGAATTAAAAATAATTTCTTTAAATGCAATAAAAACGCATAAATAGCCATAATTATTTCTAGCTGGAAATAAAGTCCCATAATTTTTTAACACCTTTAGAATATGTATGAAAATTATACACATTAAAAATCAGAATTTAAGAAACATCAAAACTATTTTTGAATTTTTTGTTTTCTAAAATCAATGCGATACAGAAATGAAAGCGAATCAACTGTACAAATTACCAAACTTAAACAGAGACTTATTTATACCATAAAAACATTACTCTAATTTTTCTATAACATTTTCATGAGTTTAGGGGCTCCAAAAGTATTTTACAAATCCTAACTTACGTAAAATATTAAAAATGCATTCAATTTCAAAAAATTATAAAAATATTTCTTGAATTCTAATATGGCCTAACATATTATAATCTAAAGTTTTATATGCTAACAATGACTATGCACTAGCAATGCACGTGCAGAACTTAACATCAAACCCGATCTGCATTTCCCTTCTTGTTCTTTGTGCACTAAATATGTATCTCACTCTCATATCATTCACCACTCATGAGAGCCTCGCATGCACACACACTTGTTCACTATGCATACACATTTATACACACACCCACATTTCAAATACATATATATATATATATATATATAGGGAGCCGATCCACACCCACTAGTGGAGAAATAAAATTTCTCCACCAAACCGCTACAAAGAGTAGCGGTTGGAATTTTTGCTTACCACCAAACCGCTACTCTTTGTAGCGGTTGGTATTTTTCAAACCGCTACAAAGAGTAGCGGTTGGTATTTTTGATTGTAAGTACACAACCGCAACAAAGTGTTGCGGTTGCGCCCCACATGGACCCCCTCCCCCCTCCCCCCGTCTCTCCCCCACCCCCCACCCCCCTGCCCAACCGCAACAAAGAGTTGCGGTTGCGCCCCACATGGACCCCCTCCCCCTTCCCCCATGGCCCCCCTCCCCCTTCCCCCCGTCTCCCCCCACCCCCCACCCCCCTGCCCAACCGCAACAAAGAGTTGCGGTTGGCCCCCCTCACCCACGTGGTGTCCCCCTCGGCAGCCACGTGGCCTCCCCTTCCCCCATGGCCCCACTTCCCCCGTCCTCCCCTCGGCCGCCACGTGGCCTCCCTTTCCCCCCATGGCCCCCCGCTCCCCCGTCCTCCCCTAGGCCGCCACGTGGCCTCCCTTCCCCCCACGGCCCCCCGTCCTCCCCTCCCCCATGGCCCCCCCATGCCCCCAACCGCAACAAAGTGTTGCGGTTGGCCCCTTCCCCCGGTCCCCCCTCCCCTTCCCCCGCCACGTGTCCCGTCCCCTCTCTCCCAGCCACGTGGCATCCCCTCCCCCCGCCACGTGGCCCCGTCCCCCCCACCATGCCCAACCGCAACACTTTGTTGCGGTCCCCCACCCCCACCCCACGTGGTGTCCCCCCCCCCGTGATGCCCCCCATGGCCCCCCCTTCCCCCTCCCTTGTTTGTTGCGGTCCCCCACCCCCACCCCACGTGGTGTCCCCCCCGTGATGCCCCCCCTTCCCCCTCCGTGATGCCACGTGGTCACTCACGGATTTTTTTTCCACTTTATAAACTCTCCTCCCCCGAACCCTTTCTTCCACTTTTCTTCCACTGACCCTTTCTTCCGCTGACCCTTTCTTCCACTTTTCTTCCACTCTCCATCGTCTTTACGCTCGGTGGATAACCGCTAGAAGATTGGTAGATTTTTTTTTAAATATATCAAGTCAAAACAAGTAAGTATTTTTTGGGTTTTCCTATAATTCAATTCAATATTAATTTCAAAGTTCAAAAATAGTCATTGTAGACTCAAATCAAAGATAACGAAAAATACAAATTGAAGGAAACAAAAATCAGATCAATCCGAGATCGGATGAGCGGTATTACATTTATAGATTCCAAAATAGCGATTTTTTAGGGCGTCTAAATGAGGATTTTTCACAAATTTATAAAAAATAGCTAGAGCTAGATTTTGCCAAAGTGCAAAAAAGAGACCCTAGTTATTTTTAAAAGATCTATATCAGGGAAAAATTTCAGATTTTTCCAAAAACTGGAAAGGGGTTAACTGATACGCGGAACCTTGAAACTTTGCACTGTAATTTAAAATATCAAGCCAGCGCGATTTAGCTGGAAACTTTTATGAGAACCCTAGGATGTTGGGAAGTTCCATCCCCCAGGATTTCGGACCATTCCGAAGTCGTTAGCTATTTTTTTGGCCGAACGGGCTTTTAAGCGCTCGATCCGGACACCGGTTCGGGATTTTTGGGCGAAAAGTCCGTAGAATTCTTTTTAGATCAAGAATGAATTCGGAAAGCCAAAAATAGCATTTCAATGCACTTTTGAGATCGTTCTGATGCCAGGGGCATTTTGGTAATTTGCCACCCCGAGAGGGGTATTTTGGTAATTTTACGGTGTTAAGTTTTTCAAAGGACTTTTTAGTCCAGAAGTGTAAGTCAAACACCTGAAAGGTTGTTTTAAAGCCATCCCCCAGGATTTCGGGCCATTCCGAAGTCGTTAGCTATTTTTTGGCCGAACGGGCTTTTAAGCGCTCGATCCGGACACCGGTTCGGGATTTTTGGGCGAAAAGTCCGTAGAACTAGACATAAATATTAAGTGTGTACGGGGGCAGAAAGGTGTTGAAGTTACTTATACCGTGTTGTAAGTCTGATGTGAGTTCATATGCCTTGCAGGAGATTATGGCTGGAGCTGGATGGATTGATGAGCACGTCATGGCCGGGGACGAAGAGGAGGAAGATCCCGAGGAGGACCCCTGGCCAAATGACGAGGAGCCCGAGGAAATAGATTTGTCCGGACCAGAGGATGGGGAGGAGGAACAGGAAGAGACTGAACCTGAGGTGCCGGTGGGATTTGTGAAGGTGCATAACACCGTATACCGGACACATCATGTGGAGAACTTTTGGAAACGAAGGTATATTGAGGTAGTGAGGGAAAGGGATCACCTGGTGTATCAGGCGAAGGAGATGCGAGCCATGGAGGGGCAGGAGGTAGAAAAGTTAGAGCGACGTCGTCGTGAGGAGTTGGCACGAGCGAATAAAAGGGAAGAGTATACCTTTGATGCGGGGAGAAGGGTGGTTCGGATGATGCAGGATGGGTTACGAGAAACTCATCCGGCGAGGCCGATGCCGAGGGATCGGCGCGAAATGCTCCTCGATGAGGAGTATTGGTACATGGCACTCGCTCAAGAACGGAATAGATTTTCTCCAGATTAGAGCGAGAAGGAAACGGAGGGAGGGGTAATGTGTAAAAATGTATAAAGTTGACTAACTAGCGTTGACTGTTGATGTATATATTTGTATAACGTTAACTTTATGCTATAACTGTTGTCTGTACCAAATGTTAATTGTGTTTATGTTATGAATGGCTCGTCAATTGTAGGAAATCCTGCTGCACAGCCAGCAGCGGTATTTGATGAAAAATATTTTCCCTAGCGATTTTTAGGGCGTCTAAATTAGGATTTTTCATGAATTTATAAAAAATAGCTAGAGCTAGATTTTGCCAAAGTGCGAAAAAGAGACCCTAGCTATTTTTAAAAGATCTATATCAGGGAAAAATTTCAGAGTTTTTCAAATACTGGAAAGGGGTTAACTGATACGCGGAACCTTGAAACTTTACACTGTAATTTAAAATATCAAGCCAGCGCGATTTAGCGCGAAACTTTTATGAGAACCCTAGGATGTTGGGAAGTTCCATCCCCCAGGAATTTGGGTCATTCCGAAGTTGTTGGCTATTTTTTTGGCCGAACGGGCTTTTAAGCGCTCAATCAGGACACCGGTTCGGGATTTTTGGGCGAAAAGTCCATAGAATACTTTTTAGATCAAGAATAAATTCGGGAAGCTTAAAATAGCATTTCAATGCACGTTTGAGATTGTTCTGATGCCAGTGGGCATTTTGGTAATGCGTTGGTAAGCTAGGTTAAAGATCCATTTATAGTTTTGGAATGTAAATATTATGGATACTAAGTTGGTTTACGATTATATTTTGTTCTTAGATATATGGATTTCAACGCCGGACCTCATGATACATCAATCCTATACGATGACGATGACCACGTCGCGAGGGACGTATTTGACGGTGTCGATAGGGGTGTTTTGGAAACAATTCAAAGCACAAGTCACCACGATGAGTGGGTACTAAACGAGGAACAAATACAACTATTACACCGTCAAAATCTATCTATGTTCACCGATCCCGGGATTTGGTCTCGACACGACGATTGCCTTATATCCGCTCTAGTTGAAAGATGGAGGAGCGAGACGAACTCATTTCACTTCCGGTTTGGTGAAATGACTATTACATTAGAGGACGTCGGATTTATACTTGGAATCCCATGTCACGGCAAACCCATTACTTCGAGCAAAACGTCTGCATCCATAGCGAAGATGGCTAGGCAGTATTTCCCGGGAATTCCGAGGGAAGCTCTTACAACGAACGGCATCAAACTTAAATGGCTAAGAGAGCAGTATGGCGTGCTACCGGATGAATACACTCCTCACGATTTCGTGACGTATACGAAAGCATTCCTTCTGTATATTATTGGAGCCATATTACTTCCGACGCATTCGAAAAACACGGTGCATCCGAAGTATATGGTGTTCTTGGAGGATCTTGAGGAGGTATACTCGTATTCGTGGGGTTCAGCTGTCCTTGCGCACCTATATCGAGCACTGCACAAAGCATCGAGAAAGAGTGCAAAGTCCATTGCCGCCTGCCTCACTCTATTACAGGTTTGAGCATTTATTGTCTTGGTTGACGTGTCAATATATTCGTGCATCAATGTGCTAATTCCAGATAATGTTTGCATTCACAGGTTTGGTCTTACGAGAGGCTACCCACGGGTCGTCCACAACCGCGGGAATATTCTGATGAGACGTGGCCTAGGGTGTGGGCCTGGGGGCCTACGACCAACCGGAGGAGACGGGTAGACCCGCACCACCATCTAAAGTTCTATCGGGGGGAACTAGAGATACTCAATGCATCCCAGGTGACATGGCAGCCATATAGCAAGGTGATGCATCGGTTGGATGAGTGGTGTTGGCAACTTCCGGTGTCGTACGTGCTGGCAGGTTTGGTTCGGGTGCCGCTTATTCACTTCGAAGTATGTGAGTTTCAGATGCCCGATCGAGCTATGAGACAAGCTGGCTGTCTACAAGGGATACCAAAACCCGCTGTAGACATGCGGTCGTACAGGAGTGGTCGAGGGCCGAACTTCGAGGTGCCTGATGCCTTGAATTTGTTGAGCGACGAGGTGCAACAGTGGAATACCTGGCAAGAAACATATGATAGCCTTGTATCGCTGAAGGCCGACAGCATCAGCATTGAGGAGTACCTGCAATGGTTTCTCAAGGTGACGCGCACGAGGGTGAATCGCCCTTCCCAGGCGAGGAAGACATCGTATGCACCACGTGAGATCTATGACCAGTTCTGGGCATTAAACATTGTAAGTCAGGCTAGTGTTGTTTCAATTTTTATTTGCGTGCCTTATCTACCATGCCTGAAATGATTAGCCATATTTTGTATGCATGTTTTTTAGGTTGACCAGGGCACTGAGGTGTTCAAGCAGCTGGAGGGGTTTGACTGGTTTGTCGCGCAGGCTCCTGACAATCTCAAGAGGTCCATTGAGAGGTACAAGACTGAAGTTCAAAACTTTAGTCTTGCGTACCGGGGTTACCAAGGGGAGCCGTCTAGTCGCTTGCCTCCTGACGCGTACGACCATCAGCCCGAGAGTCAGGTGTGGGAGCCGTCTACTCGCTTGCCTCCTTCCGCGTACGACTCTCAGTCCCAGAGTCAGGTGTGGGAGCCGTCTACTCGCTTCCCTCCTGACGCGTACGACCATCAGCCCCAGAGTCAGGTGTGGGAGCCGTCTAGTCGCTTGCCTCCTGACGCGTACGACCTCAGTCCCAGAGTCAGGTGTGGGAGCCGTCTACTCGCTTGCCTCCTGACGCGTATGACTATCAGCGCCAGAGTCAGGTGACCCAAGTAGGAATCCAGGCATCGCGCCCAAGCATCCGGTCGGATAAAGGACAACCGACGAAGCCATTGAGTCCGGCCAAACGGGATTGGATCGACCGGCACTACTTTGGGCATGAGCCAATCGCTACAGCAGACTTTCCAGTTTCAGGATTCCTAGCTCACTCTGATCTAAGACTGTTGGCGGCAAACACAGATATTTCAAATTTTCTTATTGACGCGTATATAGATCTGCTCCGTGTTAGAGAGCTAAATTATAACACCTGCCAAACTTTGAAGCTCAACATGTATGCCTCTTTTGTTATCCCCTTCATGGTGAATAGCATGAAGGAGTTCACAGAATGGAGGAGGACGCGAGGGACAAGCAAGGGTGAATGGAGACCATCTGCAAACGTGCTTTCCTACTTGAACGCGGACTATCAATGTCACGCAGCTGAGGCGAACCTAATCATGCTACCTGCTCTTCATGCAAGCCACTTCTTCCTATTAGTTCTTTTTCCAGAGAATAAAGTGGTCCACATATACGATAGCCTAAGGGAAGACGGACCTGGTCGGCAGCTGGCGCAGGTGTACTCCACGTACATCAATGCGGTGGTTAGTTTATATTTCTTGACCTTCGCTCATTGTCTATTCTTCTTGTTATATAGGCTTGATATCCTTTTTTATTGTTGGATGCAGACTACTATCATTCCACTAGCGTGCCGACATTTTAAGGGGGAAGCCATCACGAGCAAAACAATGATTGATCCTTGGACGGTCGTGACAATACAAAACCGACCAAAGCAATATAACAGTCATGATTGCGGGATTTACGTCCTCAAGTACATGGACTACATAGCTCGCTCGGATGTGCTCGAATATGATACGTGGTCTCGAAACGATGCCCTGACGTTTAGATATAGGATAGCCTGGGAGCTGAAAAAGGGTGTAGCTAGACGCCTTCCTTACCATTATCCTGATATGTAATAGACGTTCGTATGGATTATTATTACTATTGTTGTATTTTGGATATTAAGCTTTGAAAATTGAATTAGCCTTACTATTACTATTGGTGCATTTTGGACAAATGGGCTAACTAGCGTGCCCAAGGTGCAATGAGCAAAAAAAAAGTGACAAAAAAAACGACGTAATTTTTCGGAAGTTATGAATTGGGCCCTAAAGTGTGCCCGAACAGGGCCTTCGTAGGAAAACCCAAAAAATAATGTGTCTCGTTTTTTCCCGAAATTGATACAAATGGGCTAACTAGCGTGCCAAAGGTGCAATGAGCAAAAAAAAAGTGACAAAAAAAATGACGTAATTTTTCGGAAGTTATGAATTGGGCCCTAAAGTGTGCCCGAACAGGGCCTTCGTAGGAAAACCCAAAAAATAATGTGTCTCGTTTTTTCCCGAAATTGATACAAATGGGCTAACTAGCGTGCCAAAGGTGCAATGAGCAAAAAAAAAGTGACAAAAAAAACGACGTAATTTTTCGGAAGTTATGAATTGGGCCCCTAAAGTGTGCCCGAACAGGGCCTTCGTAGGAAAACCCAAAAAATAATGTGTCTCGTTTTTTCCCGAAATTGATACAAATGGGCTAACTAGCGTGCCAAAGGTGCAATGAGCAAAAAAAAAGTGACAAAAAAAACGACGTAATTTTTCGGAAGTTATGATTCCACAAACCAAATCACAAATTTAATCATTATAAAAGTTCAATTTATACAACTGAACCATTAACCCTAACACTCATCATCATCATCGTCCTCTTCGACCATACTGCCAGGTTCGATACCTAACACTTTATAATGGTTTCTCTTGTCATGATCAGTCATCTTATTACACAACGCACACTTTCGCAATTTTTTTTGACCCGTTGCTTCTTCAATCGGATTCTTCATGCGTATTGCTCGTTTTCGCCCTTTTGTTTGAGAAATAATCGGATCAAAAATGTCGTCCTCCTCACCTTGCAGGCTAGTGCCGTCAATGACTGGCTGTGAAGCTCGATTGAGCGGTCTGTCTCTTCTTTCCGGTAATGCCGCCCTAAACTGTGCAAGGTTAGCCTTATCCCGTGCGGCTGCTTCAACTTGATACCTGTACCCATCGAATGTTGACGCTGCATCCAATGATAAACCGTGCATGATGTTACAAAGGTGATTATATCGCAGCGTCTCAGATTGCTCGAAATCAACTGAAACATTGGGCACGTAAGGAATGTGACCGTGGACTCTATTGGCTTCCTTCGTCCACCGTTCCAAGATATACTGTGGAGGGATTTCATAAGCATTCTTGGCGCTAAAAACCCTTAACGCGTGTCGACAAAGTATACCTTTATGCTCAAACAGTTGACAGTTGCAATTAACCAACCCGGTGTCCTTACAAACTGCAACGGTAAAATGTCTTCTGCTCCTCGGAGCCGACGAAGAGCACGGATTGGCGAAATTCGTCACATTTGTCAACGCATAAACCTTGAGATCTCTGGTGGAATACTCATGCAACTTTGTCATGCTATATTGATTCGACTTTAGCAATTCCTCTTGAAACTGTCTAAACATTTCCTTTGTATAGACTTGAGCCGCATGAGCCTCCAAAGGTGAAAAGACTACTATGGCTCTTTCTTTGTAAACTGTAGCCGCGTCGGCTTCTCTCTCAAGGAAAAATTGCCTGTCAAGAGCTTTCTGCATCTCTAGTACGAACTCTTGTATACTAGAAGAATGGCCTACGTACCCATCAAAGAATGCATTCATACCTTCGCTTCTCGAGGTCGTAGTCATTCCGGCTGCAAAAAACTGCTTGGTGTAGGCACCGACCCACTGTGTCTTGATCTCATACAACGATTGTAACCATTCATGATTGTGCAAATAGTAGTCATCCATTAACTTGGCCCACCTCTCCTCGAACACGTCTACCGTCAATGATTTCTTCACACATGTATTAAAGTCAGTCTTGAATGTCGGATGGTTTGCATATACATTGTGAAGCCGTTCGGGATACTTGTTGCTTATGTGCCATGTGCACAGGCCATGGTGAGTATCTGGAAGGACCTTAGCGATTGCATTTTTCATTGCCAGATCTTGGTCGGTGATGATGGTCTTTGGAGGAACATGATACATTGCTTTAAGCCACGTTTCAAATAACCACGTAAATGACTCCTCCGTCTCATCCCTAAGCAGGGCAAAGCCAAACAAGATTGACTGATAGTGGTGGTTCACCCCGGTGAACGGAGCAAAAGGCATAGAGTACTTATTTGTGCGGTATGTGGTGTCAAACGTCACAACATCCCCAAAATTTTGGTAAGCAGCTCTAGAACGGGCATCCGCCCAAAATATAGTACTAATGCGGTTCTCATCATCCAGTTGGAGACTATAGAAAAAGCCAGAATTCTCACTCTGAAGGTGCCTAAAGATATCAAGTGTAGCTTGAGAATCACTCTTACCGAAAGACTCTCTCCTCTGAACACGAAGTTCATTTCGAAGGTCTACTTCGTTGAAACTCAACTTGTCAATCCCCCCAACCTGGCTTGAGAAAACCCCCATCATTCTAGAAGGTGGAATTTTAGCCTCGTCCATTGTAAATATCAGTTGTCTGTGTGCCGCGCTTATTTCTCGGTGTTGATGAATTTGACTAATCTTACTAGGGGTCATCAACTGATGATTATGGCTCAACTCCACTCCCGTCACAACCCAATGGCTTTCATTTCTCCGGTGTACTGCATACACATGGGCCTTGCAGCCGGTACCCGGAAATGTGTCCCGTTTTCTTTGTCTTGTTGGCCCTTCGTCACTGACCTGAACAACCGGGGGTACATACGGTGCTCCTCTATGACACTCAAATAGTCTTCCACAAATTTGATCTGTATTCGCCCGTTTTCTACTCGTCTTAATTCTAATACCGAAACCTATCGTTTTCGAATATGCTCTATAGTATGCTTCAACTTCGTCCAGTGTTTGAAAAACTTGACCCAAGTAAGGTGGATCAGAACCTTCACAAAAAGTATTTCCTCCAGTTGCATCCATATTGATACTGAAATCTAAAAAATAAAAATGTATATCATTCTCAACAAGTCATAGAATTAAATAAAATAAAAATTATTTCCTCCAGTTGTGTTACAATGTTCAATCACCAAAATACCCCCGGTAAGCGACAAATTTTCGAAATGCCCCCGGGGGTTTATTATCACCCTAACGCCCCAAACCAGCTTCAAAACAATCTTTCAGGTGTTTTACGTACACTTCTGGACTAAAAAGTCCTTTGAAAAACTTAACACCATAAAATTACCAAAATACCCCTCTCGCGTTCAGTAAAATTACCAAAATACCCCTCTCGGGTTGGCAATTTACCTAAATGCCCATTTGTATCAGAAAATCTCAAAAGTGCTTTGAAATGCTATTTTAAGCTTCCCGAATTCATTCTTTATCTAAAAAGTATTTTACGGACTTTTCTCCAAAAAATCCCGAATCGGTGTCCGGATCGAGCGCGTAAAAGCCCGTTCGGCCAAAAAATTAGCCAACGACTTCGGAATGGCCCGAATTCCTAGATCTTTTAAAAATAACTAGGCTCTCTTTTTTGTACTTTGGCAAAATCTAGCTCTAGTTATTTTTTATAAATTCGTGAAAAACTGTCTAATTAAGTTTTCACCTTTAGCGACAATTACGTTTCGTATTCACATTAAACAAACATAGTGTTGCACCTTAGGAACACACATGGCGTTAAAATTTATTTCCTTCATTGACCGTAAAATTTTACAATGTTCAATTACCAAAATACCCCCGATGAGCGGCAAATTACCGAAATGCCCCCAGGGGTTCATTATCGCCCTAACGAAAATAACCTTTCAGGTGTTTGACTTACACTTCTGGACTAAAAAGTCCTTTGAAAACCTTAATACCGTAAAATTACCAAAATACCCTCTCGGGGTGGCAATTTACCAAAATGCCCCCTGGCATCAGAAAATCTCAAAAGTGCTTTGAAATGCTATTTTCAGCTTCCTGAATTTATTCTTGATCTAAAAAGTATTTTACGAACTTTTCGCCAAAAAATCCCGACCTGGTGTCCGGATCGAACGCGTAAAAGCTTTCGGCCAAAAAATAGGCAATGACCTCAGAATGGTCCAAATTCCTAGGAAATGGAACTTCCCAACATCCTAGGGTTCTTATAAAAGTTTCGCGCGAAATCGCTCTAGTTTGATATTTTAAATTACACTGCAAAATTACAAGGTTCCCTGTATCAGTTAACCCTTTTCCAGTCTTTGGAAAAATCTGAAATTTTTCTCTGATATAGATATTTTAAGAATAACTAGGGTCTCTTTTTTACACTTTGACAAAATGTAGTTCTAGCTATTTTTTATAAATTCATGAAAAACTGTCAAAAAGCACAAATTTTAGACTATGGTAAGAACAATTTAAGCATAACACAATTTAAACAATCCATTGGTAAGAACAATTTGAAATTAACATTGAATTATAAGAAAATTCAAATTACTTACTTGTTTTGACTTGATATATTTGAAGAAAAATCCACCGATCTTCTAGCGAAAAAATCTACCGATCTTCTAGCGTAAAATTTTTTGTTTGTATTGTTGTGGAGATTATGTAGGTGAGATATGGAGTTAGAAGACAGTCGGTAAAGACGATGGAGAGTGGAAGAAAGGGTTCGGGGGAGAAGGGATTATAAAGAGAGAAAAGTGAGGGAGAGAGATGAAAGAAGACAGAGAAAAAAAAAGTCCGTGAGTGAGCAGTAGTCAAAGGCTGCGAAAGAAAAAAAATTACAGAAGACTTTGCGTCCAAAGCTTCAGGGGGAGGACACCACGTGGCATCACGGAGGGGGAAGGGGTGGGGCCATGGGGAGGGGGCACCACGTGCGGGGAGGGGGCGTAGGGGCCATGGATAAGAGGCCAACCGCAACTCTTAGTTGCGGTTGGTATCATTTCCATAGGTAATGATACCAACCGCAACTCTTAGTTGCGGTTGGGTTTTTTTTGGGGGGGGGGGGGAGGACATGAGGGGGATGGGGGGTGGGGGGCGGGGGAAGGACATGAGGGGTGGGGGGAGGGGGGAAATGATTAGCAACCGCAACAATTTGTTGCGGTTGGGTGGATAATATCCACCAGTGGGTGTGGATCGGCTCCCATATATATATATATATATATATATATATATATATATATATATATATATATATATAAGTACACACACACTCTTTCACACATCACACAGTCACTCCAATTCTCCGCACACTCACTACCTCACGGCAGTGGGCTTTTCTTCTCCCCTTCCCTTTTTCTTTTGTTCAATACATACACACACAAACACCCTGTTCTTCCCCCTTTTTCCTTTCCCCACTCAGTCACCATGCACACCCATTTACACACTAATACGCACACACTCACACCCAAGCACATAGCTGTACTTCAGCCATTCCATGTTTGTCCTCTCTTTCTCTCCTTCTTCTACCCATTTCTCACCCATACACACTGAAAACCATATATACTGCCTGCCTTCATATTTTACACCGACACACTCCCATAACATGTATACAACCCACCATTTTTTTTTGCCAACCCATGACAACCCAAACACACACATGCTCACAAACACAACTCACAAACATGCTCACAATACAACTCACATCCACTGCCTTACGGTAGTGGGTTTCTATTTCTTCCTCTATCTCTTTTCCAACACTTCTATGCAATTCACCAACTCACCCAACTGTACATCCAACGCAGCATTCGCCTAGATTTACAAACCCCACATTTCTTCCAAAATTCTTCCTCTCAATTCTGTAGCCATCCAACTGTACACACAAAGGTGTAAAGTCACAGCCACCATGGTTGTGACTTGTTGTGAACCACCCTTCGTCCCATGAACGCACCCACACAAACACACATTAACTAACGCACACACGCAGTGCACATGTGCACACACAACACATGCAAGCTGCCTTGGCAGCCTTGCCCCACCATATATTCTCACAATTTTATGCACACAGCACCTAAAACATATAGGCTGCCTGTGACAGCCTCTCTCCCTCTTTTCATTCATTCTTCGTTTGGTCCTTGTTTCTTTTGCACGCAAACACACACAGTTGTACTACACACTTTGAACCCACTCACACACCTGGACATTTACACCATCACAGCAGTTAACATGGCTGTTCTCCCACTCACGCCTCACACAGCCACATGGCTTTCCCCTCATGCACACTCACACACTCAAACGGCAGATCCCAATCACGCACACTCTCACTCTCGAACGGCAGACCCTTTTCTCTCACACACCTACAAATCTACCCCTTAGGATACACACTGCTATTATATATACACGCCCAACTCATCTATATATTTAAGTAAAGAAATTATTTGGAGAACAAAATAGATCTTACCGGCAATCAAAATCAATCCCTTGGAACTTCCACCATGAAGAAGTCCACTCTTCTCGAAAATCTTACAGGTTATTGGCCATTATTTCTTATTTTTGAAACACCTTCCATCACTGATGAAATCATGTAAATCCTCTTCAAGCTCTCTTCTTTCTCTTTTTTAAATCTCTCTTTCTCAACCGTGTAACAGAAATGGTATGGGAGCTGGGCGGCTGCTCTCTCAATGGCTGTGTGTGTGTGTAATAAAAACCCTAAATCATATAGTTACAATAAATCTCCCTAAAATTTCATGAGCCATTTAAATTCTACCTTGAACTTTTATTATTACGAAAACATCCAACATTGTTACTTGTGAAAGATTAATGTATTAAAAGAATTTAATGGGTTGTTACCTAACCCTGATTCACTAATAGCCGCTAAAATCGTTATATGAAAATATCGATGCTAACTAAAATTTTGTCGCTAAAGTTTACAAATAAAAAAATATCAATACTAAATAAAAATATCGTCGCTAAAAGTTACCATTAAAATTTCGCTTACAAAAATTCACTCTAAATCTTGCATAAAAAGTCGTCCCTTAAATTAAACTAACTGGCTAGCATTACCAAGGTTCAGGGTGTTACATCAACTCTGGTGACACCACCCGAGTTGAGTTGTCTATCATAATTAAATCATAACCCTATGCGGAATACAGAGCAACTCTAATTACATAAACCTCAAAATGCCTCCTTACACCCAATGTTCTTAAAAACATTCGGCATGATACAATAGAATTCGTAGCACAACAATATCTGCAAGAAAAATTACGGTTATCACCATGTCACGTCTTTCTCTATGCCTTAGAATAGTTTCTCCCTTCCCTTCTAAGAGGTTTCTCTTTGATCAATCTTAAAACCTAAAACAACACATATAAGGAACGAGTGCAAATTGCCTAGTAATGACAACATGAGGAGTATCTGTACAAGTGATTCGGAAGTCTCAGAAGAATAACAATCATCTCAAGGACAACAATAAATCAGGAATTCAATATTAAGTTCACCATCAACATAAGTTGTCAAACGATCTTCTTCTTCTGTTAGATTGAGCAGATTCAAGGTTTCATGACCCAAACCCAGGGTGAGCCCATGAGTTAGGCCCGTGATCGACCGCAGGCCCACTAAGCCTTTACCAGGGCTCTGCCAGGCCTACTACAATGTGTACTCAGAATTCATTCCAACTTGCTAAATTCTATAACAATTAATGGCCTATCAAGAGACTCACTTAGAAATTTCCTCAACTGTCATAAATAACTTCAATTACATAATTAACTCCAACCAATTCTCATAAAACATAAAATTTATACTGCAATGTTCCAACCAATTCTCACAAAACATAAAATTTATAGTACAATGTCATCTAAAGATTAACGATTTCTCTAAGAGGGGTTTATGTCCCCAACGACCATCTCTCGCTAGTTCGTCCTCGTTTCCTTCATGATGTCAGTTTCACCTGAAAATATTTATGAAGTGTGAGCTGGGGCCTAGTAAGTACACATACCATGTCGCTAAAATAGGTTTCAAATTTATAAAACATGCCATGATTTCTTTGATTTAAAACTGGCAAACATTTTCACATGAGATACTATACATATATATACTTTATGAAAGGATTTCATCTGAGATTCTCAGGACTGGAGTATGACATCAAGAAGGCTCATTAACAACTATCACACTTCATCATAAGTTAGGTATGATGCATCAGCGTATAATCCCCCCTAACTAGGGTCCATAATCCATACTCCATCCGAGATAAATATTATTCAGTCAGGGTACAAGCCCCCCTAACTAGGATCCGTAATCTCTCCTTCGCTTGGGATACATATTAATTATTATAGACGCATGAGCGAACCATGAGCAACAGTACTGTGCATCAACGTATCGTCCCGTCAACCAAGACCCACAATCCAACTTTCCTCTATAGATATGGGGTACAACAACCATGCAAGAAATACCGTCTCATTCAATATAAGCCAGCTACTCATAAAAACATTCAAATGGCATTTTTAATTTATTTTCTCTTTAAACCAATTTCAGAACAGTAGAAGCATAACCAATTCTTCAAGCTTTCATTTGTTAAAATCACGTATACTTATACATATATTGAAAATTAGGTTATATAGAGGAAGATGACAAGAGTACTTAATTGGATAGCTAAGCGGTTCTAGTTCTTGTTCCCAAGCTTGTCCTAACTCTTGTGTATCGAAACCTAAACAACAAAACCATAGGATGTTAGTTACTACTGCTCAATCACGCCTAGCTGCTAAATTTCCCTCGAGTGTGTGAAATTATCAAAATGCCCTTGAACTTGTGCCAAATTATCAAAATATCCCCAATACCTAACATACCACTACACACTCAGAAATAACTCAAAACACTTTTTTAAATGACTAGGTATGTTTTCCAGACAAAAATGACCTATCTGTGAATTTCTCGTACGGAACCTAGAGTCGCTCTTAAAATTGAGCGCTAAGGATCCTATTTCAAATGTATATTAAACGGCACCGGAATGCTGTGAAATTTTAGACATTCAAGTGTCTCACTAAAATCAAATCACTTTAAAATTTTTGGCTAAAAATATTTTTGTTTACTATGCCAATTTTTTCAAAAGCCTATTTTACAAATAAAACCATTTTAGGCCCTCCGCATGCCCATAAAAATCCCAAAAAATTCTACATCAAAGTTTTCACAAAAATAAAGGAAGTTTTAGTTTTGTACTTTGCCCAAATATGTTCAAAAATAGCTTGAAAAGATTTGGGTAATGGGCTAATATGTAATTCTAGAAACAGCATTTTTTAGCAAATCCTAATTTTGTACATTGACCATTTTGAGGCGAAACACATGACGAATCTTAGAAAAACTCAAAACTACAAAGTTAAGTAGAATTTCTAAGATTTTCATAAATATAAGGATCGTAAAAATCCAATGATTAATAAATTTTCTATAGCAAATCAAAGTGGCTGATAGAAACAGCACACCTCTACACAGACCAGTTTGTTCAATGGTTATTTTGGAGCAGAAATATTATGAATATCAGAAAACTTAAAACTAGAAAATAGAATGTTACTTTCTTAGGTTTCTAGAAATATAAATTTTAGAAAAAACCCATGAGGAATGAAGTTTCTATGACAAATTAAAATGGCTGCCAGAAACCTAAAATTCTGGACTTCTATGGTGAATTAAATTAATGTCATTTTTCAATATGCAAACGTAAGATTATGAGAAAACTCAAAACTATAAAGTTGAAAAGAACACTAGTAAATGTTCAGAAAGTATAAAATCGCCTCAATTAGATTTGAAATAAAAGAGATATGACAAAAGACCTAATTCACTCTTATGCTACTCTACAACAGCCTTATTCTCAAATACACCCACATCTTATCCTCTAAAACACACACAATATCATACCTAAAGACCCAATTACATGGGTAAAATTTGAAAGGAAGGATTAGGGATTTACCTTGAAAAAAGTCTTGCCGTAGATATTGCTTCTCTCTCCCTTTCTCTCTCTGACTTTCACATAAAAGAGGTGGACAGACTTCTTTGACGTCCCCCCCCCCCCCCCCCAAGAAAAAGAAAAGAAAGAAAAGCGGCTCTTGTATATGGTTGCCCTAATGCTAATACTTGCTAACAACCCCCTCATACTTAGTTATTTTTGCCATTTCATCTACATCTCCTAAAAGACCACAAACTCTCTAGATTAAGATTAAAATAAAAATTTTATCGAAAAATGAAAAGTTTTGGGCGTCACATTCTTCCCACCTCATTATTTGTAACATTAGAGCATTATAAACTGTCACTAAACTTCACAATCGATACAGCTGGCAATAATCATTGCTAAAGATTTCAATTAATGTATATTACCATAACCGCCGCTAAAGAATTAACTAAAATTCTAAGATTCACCGTAAACCATATTCAAGGTGCGAGGTACTACACAAGGCCCAACAAAACAATATTATTGTCATCTCCTCATGGACAAGACAGACTTACCGACTATGTAAGTGGACACTAAATTAATAATTGCAAAATTAAACATCAATGAAATACAACTAATTAAAATCATTAAGATCGAATAAATTCAACTGTAATGCAGACTCAGACTCAGACTCGACTCGACCAAACACGACAGAGTTTAGCGCCATAACTCTTTTTTACCAGTGATCAAATATTCAAAGGCCCTCCTCATTTTGATGTCCCGTTATACGGGGTGTTCATCTCTGTCGCATGTAATTAGATGAGACACTGTCATCACGAAAGGAACTCATATATAATATTTGTTCCTAACCGCGTTACAGCTTAATAACAGAGCGGACTTGGGAGAAACTTTACCACAAGGTCTCAACATTTTTCTTAAATAAGAGAAATATCAATTATCAATAATTGCCGACATTTCATAATATCAACACACGAATCTCTGCATAACATCATCGTCGACAACAGGTATCCCAATTGAATCAATTCTTAGCATACAAAGAACCGTATTATCTTTACCTGATTGGCTTTTAGTCGATGCAACTCGCAACCTCTGATCACAGCGAGCGGGATCACCTAATCAAATAAGACTTTACTAAAACTTAGGTCAGACACTCAACACGAATCTCATGAAACCATTGACAGGTCTTTTTCTTGTAGACAACATCTTTGAGCTGCTACCAGAACTAAATGGCAACTTTAATTACACATACATACAAGAATTAAGAGCATTATTTTCATAAACAAATACCGTATTTAAATTCTAGGGACGACACAGCAAAATCATGAACCACCATAATCATCAAAAAGTAACAATCGATAGATAACGAACATTTTTACAAAATTTCCATAAACAATACCAAAAATTAATAACAACGCTTTATCGTAACAAATCCCATATATCCAAAATTAAAATAAAAAAAATTGCCAAGAAATTCACTTTACCAACAAAAATTGGATCTGCCTAATAGTACTAATTGCAAAATGTCAGAGGGGTACCTTTAAACATGCGAGGTTGAAGCTTCCCTAGGCAAGTCAATCGAACAAAGCCAATATGACAATCACAAATGTCGGAGCTCCAAACTCTAATCTTCAGGGCGACGTGCATGAAACTGAAATCCCCTCTCTTGTCACTTTATTTCCTAACAGCATTTTTTTTAGGGGGGAGGGGGGATTTCTAGTGGGTGGATGGGTCCGTGTACATCCATGTGTGTGTCGAGGGGGTGTGGGGGGGTAAAGGGGCATATGTACATAAGGGGCAGAATCTGACATGGTTGGGGGTGGGTTGGGGGTGGATGTAGGTGCGGGTGATGGAGGGAAATTTGATTTGTGTGTGTGTACGTGTGTGTGTTTTGAGGTGGTTTGGGGGGGGAAAGAGACGTATCCTGCTTGGAGGAAAATTCAACGTGGGGCTTAGGTGGGTTGTTAGGTGGGGAGGGGAGGGAAGGGAAGGGAAGGGGGTGGGAAGGGGAGAGGGGGGGCATGTAGTTTGGAGGGAAGTCTGATTTGGAGGGGAAGTTGTTGGCGCGGGGGGAACCAGAAACATCTGGTCAACAAGATGGGCAGGGGTTGTTTGGGTAAACAAAAACTAAAATTTTGAAAAAAAAAACATTGTTTGTTTTTTAAGGCTTTCCATTGTTTAGAGCTTAAAAAAAAACCCAAATTTTCTTAAGTTTACATAAAATACCCACCTTTCACTAGGTTCTAACTTCAAAACCCAGTTTTTCTTAATTTTCCTAAAGAATAAACCAGTTAACCCATTATTAAGAGGATGTCTGCGGTTATCTTGGAGTGGGCATTGGGCAAAACAAGAAACTATGAAAAATATCTCCTCAAAAAAAAAACAGAATAATGTTCAAAAGGTGGCCAAAACCAATTTTTTTTTATATTAAACATCATTGGAGAGATTTCTCACACACTATTTTCAAGAGGACATTGAATCTCCTTTTGGTACCATTTAGGCTCACTAATGTCAGGGGGGGGGGGGGGAAGAGAGAGTTATTCGTACACACTTTTGACTTAGCTCTTTATACTACTTTCATACTAATTGCTTCTAAGTTGATTTTTTCATGGATCGTTCTTCAGTATGGGGATTCTTATGGATGGGGTCATCATCAAGCATCAACATAAAAAGAGGAAGAGAATTAATCAAAATATGTAATTTGCAATATGGATGATCTTTGTAACAACCCCAAAATCTAAGGCTAGAGTTATCGTAAAAATCCCAACTAACTTTAGGGACAAATTGACGAGCATTATACACTATGATCCTTAGTGACAAATTTTTGGGAACCATACGTTATAATTTAGCGGTAGCTAGATTAAGTGACATTAATTGAAATCTTCGGTGATGGTTAGAGTAAACGACATTTTTCAAAAATAATTTTAGCGACGATATATTTTACTATTTAATGTCGACGTGTATTCTAGCAACGAATAAATTTTTAGCATTGAAATATTTTTTTAGTGACAATTAAAATTTTAGTAGCTGTCTACTTATTAGCGACGATTTGTCGAACGTGATGGCTTAACGACCCATTCATAGTTTTCCTAACACATAATCTATCATAAATATTCCATTATTGTTGGAGCATTCACGATAATAATTCGGGCAAGAAGAATTAGCGACAAATGATTAGGTAGGATTTTCTTTTTGCCTAACTAGGGTTTTATTTCTTACACTTTTAAAATGTAACACTTTGGCAGCCATCCAAGGGGCTCTGTTTCAAGCCGTTACACACACACACACACACACACACAGAGCTTCAGTGAAGGGATCGAAGGGGACTTTCCGCGGCAAACTTCTTTCTGGTAAGCTTTTCTGTTTGACGTTTTTCTCTAATTGCATATGGAATCGCCGTAGTTTGCAAATTCGAAACAATTGTATAGAGTATATCTATACATGGCGTGAGATCATGACTGTTTGTAGATTGATTTGTGGGCTTTCAAGGGGGCTGTAAGGGGTTGGATGTACGAGTGATAGCCTTGGGCTGTCATGGCAGAGAAATCAATGGAAGAAAGTAGCAGCCATGGCTACCGTGAGAGACGGAAGTGGCTAGGCAGCCATGGCTGCCATAGTGACATTTTTCGGTGCTATGTAAGAGTGTGGGAAGTGGTGTAATGTGTATATGGCCCTGCATATGTAAATTCTGTGAGAGTGTGCATGTGTGTGTGTTTATATTTTTATGTGTGTAGCTGTGCGGATATGAGTGTGTGTGTAGAATGAGTTTGGAAGTGTACATGGGTTCAAAACCAAACTGCGGTAAGGCAGACTATGCTTGGTTAGTGAGTATGTATTTAGAGATATGTGTGGGATCCAAGTAAAAGAAGAAGGAACCACTGCCTCACGGCAGTGGGTGTGGAGAGGGAGAGTGTTAGTTGTGTGCTTGTGGCTGTGGAGTGCATGAGTGTGTGCGTGTGTACGGGGTGTGTGTGTGTGTTGTGTATACAGTGTAAATGTGTGGGTGTTTGGAAGAGGGAGAGAGAACTACCGTTAAGGCAGTTTGCGTGAAGGGGTATGTATGTTATGGTGCGATGTACGTTTGTGTGTGAGTAAAGTGTATGTGGGTGTGGAAAGTTGGGTGCTCTGGTGTGTGTTTGTAAGTATTGTGAGAGAGTAAAAGCAGGCTGCCATGGGTGTAGTGTGTTGTGAGTTTGTGAAAATGGAAATGGAAATGGGAAAGGGGTGTGTGTGTGTGGTGTTTGTGGGAAGAAAAGAGAAGGGTTGTGTAGCAGGTATGTGAGTGTGTCTAGTGTGTGAGATTGTGTGTGTGTTCAGAAGGTGTGCTTGAGTGTGAGGCAGGGAAGGAGACAGTACTTGGCCTGCATATGTGTGTGAGTGTGTGTTTAGGTAGTGTAGGTATATATCTAGTGTGTACGTGTGTGTATTAATGGAGTAAAGTGGGTATGCAGTGAAAGAGAGTGGTGTGCATGGTCTGCTAAGTATGCTTGGGTGTGATGAGAGTTAGCACAGTAGGGAAGGAAGAAGAAGGTGGTTAAATAGTGCTGGGTTTATGCAGTAGAGTGGTATACTGTGCTTGCACAGTTGTACCACGTGGCTGTTAGGTATCGTACAAGTATTTAAAAATACTAAAACTCTAATGAAAGGATACTAGAAAAGTAATAGAATTACTGGCAAATTTTCATAATTTTCTGATATTGTTTTTTATTTTTAATATTTTCTGTAAATTCAATCTTTCTAAAATTTATTTGGAGTTCTTAAAATCCTTATTTAATTTTGTAAAAATTTTAGTCATGTTTCTATAGTATAAATAAGACTCAATTTCAGTTTCATAATTTTTGGAGTTTATTTGGTACTATTATCCGTATCGCATTTGAGTTAGATAAACAGATGATTTTAAAATAGTTTTGATACTTTTAATATTCAATTTTAATTTATGTATTATCCCTGTATACTGTGAAGTTATTATAAATATAATGAGTCTTTATTTACAGCTAGAAGCAACTATGGCAATATATTGGTTTTTAGTGTATTTAAAGAAATTATTTTTAATTCAAAAATATTCAAAAATTATATTTTTATTCCATATGTTGTATTAAGCTATAAATAATGCTTAAAGAACGGTAAAAATATTTTTGAAATATTTCTGAGACTCGACGAGTGTGACGAGTTTTGGGGTAGGTTGGCCGTGTGGGAAACCGTTCCGAATTTTATCATTTCTGGGTAGAAAAATGGGTACGCTGTGGATAGTTATATTAGGATAATAATATAGTAGTATGGATAGTGTTCTGATAAATGAATTTGTCAACCTAGGTTAACTTTGAGGATTTAATCAAAAGCATTTCTAGCTTCAACGCTTGAGGTAAGGGATTTCTTTCGAAACCCTATTTCATAAATTTGACATCATAAATATTCTGTCTACATTGTTATTGATGCTTCCATTGGATTCAATTATAATTGTGATGAAGTCGCATTGATTGCCATTAATACCCTGCATGAGCCTTATATGTTTATTGAAATTCCTTTTCGATGCAGCATATTTATTTCTCGTTATGCATTGATTAAATCATTGCATCATTGATTATTGTACTCTGCATATTGACATGAGTTAGTGTATTGAGAAGTTATAAGGATGGTCTGTATCAGGGGTGATATAAGGATGGTCTATATTTTCAAGGATGCTAGTACCTAAATGGTCAAGCTAGTGTTCATATGCATGTGCAACCTTATTGTTAGTGAGCACTGCCTGTGTGGCTTTGCTAAGTGCTACCCTGCACTGCCTTTGTAGCTTTACATTATACTTATGTTCAATATCATGTGCATTGCTTCAGTGTAATCGAAAGTGTATTCATTGAATCTTGAATCTTGAATTGAGAAATTGAGATTTTATTTTCCCATATTGTCATCGATAAAATTTTTCCAAATCGTTTGTACTCTCTATTGAATTCTGAGCGACCTTACTGAGCTCTCGAAAGCTCACTCCCTTTTCTGTTCCTTTCTACAGGAAATAATCATCAGAAAGATTCCAAAACAATGAGCTTGGTTATGGATTAGATTAGCATTTTTATTATTTGTTATTTAAGCCCCTGCGAGGGAACCAATGCATAACATGATAAACTAAGTACTTTATAATTGTTTTGTGATGAGAAGGGTTTGTTAAGACTGTTGATGAATTGTAGTGCTCTGATATGAATGTTGTTGATTTAACTTTAGTGATATTGAATTAATTGAACATATAAGGATTTGATGGAATGATCGGTTAACGCTCCGAAAATACCGGGGTGTTACATTACACGTGTCAAATAGAAACATAATTTATCCTTGTTGATCATTTTCCCATTAAAACTGTTTTCAACAGGTTTTTGACTTTTACCGCGCACTCATTAATCTTGCATAAATTTGATTAAAATGATTTTTATTGTTTCTCTTTGAATCTAGAAATTATTTTATAGAATCAATCTCACATGGCCTTTAAATGAGTTAAAACAATCTTTCACCTATTTTATACCCAATATGTTCAAACTACAACCATACCCGACCCACCCACCCATCCATTATGCCACCCCTATTGGCCAGACATCAATTCAAACTTCGATTTGCACACTGTGTTAAAAGTTAGAAGCATGAATATTTATTTTGACAAAGAATCAAATTTGTGACAGAATTCATACTACTGAGACAATCCAATCATACCCCTTATATTTGAACAAGTGAAGTATTGTCAAATCACGCAAGTTTCATATGGGTTGCACTAAGGTGAGTATGATAACCTTTATGATTGGAAATTTGACACTTAATCCCTTTCACATGGCCACATATCTTATGCTCTATCAACAAATTGTGAACTCCCAAAATGTGCGGGCTCTATGGCACCATAACCCCCATCTTGCCTAAACAAATCTGGGAGAAATTGTGGGCTTTACCGTTACCGCCAAAGATGATATTCCTACTATGGAAAATTCTTTGAGATAGACTACACCTTTTAAACTGCCTTTACAAACTTAAGATGGCCCCGATTAATCTCAACACACTATGCCAAAACATGCCTGACACAATTGATCACCTTTTTCTTATATGTAGCCTTGTTCGATCTATATGGTTTGGAGGCCTACTGGTATCCGCACTAATATCATTGGTTCCACCCTCAAGGAATGGATGTTTTCTTGGTTAGTGACTCAAAATAGATAAGAAATAACCTTACTATGATTATCCACGCTTGTGCCACCCTTCGGTGCATCTCTCGCAATAATATGATCTTTCGACAGCACATTTTTAATCCTCTTATCATTATTGAGAACGTCCGTATGCTATGCCACAATTGTTAGAATTATTTCATTCATCTTGACCCCATAAACAAGACCATTAGAATCTTACAATAGTGTAAATATAAGAACAATAGGGTTTTAAACTCACCAAAATCGAAGGAAGCCATAGATTACCAAGAGCTTTATTCCGATGATGAAAGAACGCCAAGATGCAGAATCGAACGTATCCCTTTTGGTATTGATCTTCACTTCTCTTCTCTATCCCTGATGATGGAGTAAAGTTGTGTATTTTTTTTAATTAGACAAGGAGGCAAAAGAGTAGCCAAATATTATACTGCCCTAGCCTCCAAGAAAAAGAGATATTTATATGGAGAGTAGTGGGATTAACCTTAAAGCTTGCCAAATCTCAACCGTCCATCAAAGTTAAGAGATTAGGGTCTATAAGCCTTTTATTCACAATAAGTCATTAGTGTATTGGGTGATAAAATTAAATAGGCCCATAAAGTTATTTAGCCAATTTAATTGATTAATGTCCAAGTCAAATAAATATTCAACATTAGTATGACCCATTAGGCCACCTAATTGGATTAGACCGATCAAATCCAACATTCTTCCACTTGGCCAAGGGTTATATTAAGGTTAACGTCATAAGTTTTGACATAACAAAAATAAACAAAACATCCCGTAAATTAGGCCAAATTTAACAAAATTCTAAAATAAATCAAAGATGGTATCCATGCCTCTCAATACCACAGCACCGATCTCCGATTACAATCTCAGAACTTTTGCCAAAATTTGACAGTCAAATAGCTTAATATATACGAACTGCATCGTTCCATAATAAATAACAATATGAATGAGTTCATGTGATCTTTACATGAGTGTTTGTTCCGGAATACTTCAAATGTGCACTTTTAACGAGAAGTAACAAACCATAATTGTAATATCCAGAATCCAAAACAAAAGGTCATCATGTAAATAAATGTCTCAAATCAAAAACCCATCATCTGAGGGAAAGCCTATCAACCAAACCCATGCTAGCAACATGTTCTCGAAAGAGATTAGGTGGTAAGCCTTTCGTGGAATCCGCTAACATAGTGATCGTACAAATATGCTGAATAGACACTATTTGATTCTGAATTCATTCCCTCACAACAAGATGCTTAATTTTGATGTGCTTTGTTCTTCCACTTGATTTGTTGTTTTTGGAAAGGAAAACAGCAGTCAGATTGTCACAAAATATCTTCAAAGGTCTCGAAATGGTGTCAACCACTATAAGTCCTGTAATGAAGTTCCTCAACCATACACCATGACACGAAGCCTCAAAACATGCCACAAACTCTGCCTCCATGGTGTGAGAAGTTAGTAATGACTGCTTAGCACTCTTCCATGAAACAGGTCCTTTTGCGAGCATGAAGACATAACCTGATGTGGATTTCAGGGTATTTACACACCCTGCATAATCAGAATCAAAATACCAATAGTCTAAGGGTTATCTGACTTCTTCTAGGTAAGCATGAAATCCTTGGTACCCTGTAAGTAGCGCATGACATTCTTGGCTACTTTTCAATGATCCATTTTTGGGTTTATTTGGTAACGTCCAAGCATGCCAACAACATACCCTATGCCTGGGCGAGTACATACTTGACCATACATGAGACTCCATACTGCTGATGCATAGGGAATACTCTCCATTTTTTCTTGCTCCAGCTGGTTCCTAGGACATTGTAGCAAACTAAATTTGTCACCCTTAACAACAGGGGCAACAGTAGGAGCACAGTTATGCATGTTGAACCCTTTCAGAACCTTATCAATATAGGCTCTTTGGGACAATCCCAATATTCCATGAGACTTATCTCAGTGAATCTCAATGCCTATAACGTAAGAGGCCTCTCCAAGATCTTTCATATCAAAATTCTTAAACAGAAAATTTTTGGTCTCATGCAACATATGCATATCACTACTAGCAAGTAAGATATCATTTACATACAAAACTAGAATAATAAACTTTTTCCCATTGATCTTTAGGTATATACATTGGTCCACTGCATTTTTTTTAAAGCCAAATTTATTAATCACAAACACCGCTGGATCCACATATGCATATCACTACTAGCCGTTTAGTTGAAGAGTAATGTCATCCGTAAAATATGCTCACAAACACCGCTGGATCCACTGTACTTGAGCGTAACCATTTTAGTGATGAGAGTAATAGCATGTGCCATGGAAGGGCCCTGAACTACTCTTCAATATGAGCAAGGTACAACTTGGCATTATCTGAGTCAAGAATGGCTCCGCGACTTACTGTCGTAATGGAGCCTTTCCTAATCATTGGGGATATGCGGTTGGAACGCTCTCACTTTTCATAAGCCGCCTTTTACTCAGTAGAACTTTCAGTGGTAAGGGTAGCAGGCGCGTCAATCCGTAAAGCATAATCCAAATCCATAACTCCAAGAATTATGCTAATCTGCTCTTTCCATTTTCTAAAATTGGTACCGCTCAATGATTCAATAGAGGAAAGATAGTCAGTAATTGTAGCAGGACTAACGCTAAATAATAGCAATAATCATGCACGATAGTACTGAAAATTCACATGATGAAAATAGTTAGTTCATCATTTAACATAATAAAATAAATTGAGGGATAAACAATTCATTTATATGGAAAAGGTAAATACACAAAACATTTTCCAAAAGGAAAAATTAACATATCACTTATAACCTTCCGTTGGCCTGATTATTAACATACAAGTGTTTTTCCACTCTTAACAATTTAGAAATTATTGGAAGCAACATGAGCACGAATTACAACACCGTTGGCCAGAAAATAATTTAACCCATGCAACTTATTATTTCTTTTATTTCTGCTTAAAAATTAAAATATAATCTTCCTCTGGGCCGATTAATATTTTTAATTAATAAGCGTAACGTGATGTGGTTTTATCATTATCTCAACTTATAAAAGACAATAAACTTTCGTTGAGCCGCTTACTGCCAAAAATATTTAAAAAGGACTAATTATTTCAAGTTCATTATTGTAGTCTAAACATGTCAAACGAAGCATAAGGTTTTGGCATGATCTCGTAAATTTAGACTAATTCTTGAAATTATAATAACATTGACACGTTATATTCATTAGTATCCCAAAATAAACCAATATTAAAACATAAGTGGCTTTACAAATTTTATTTTGCAAGGCCCAATTAAACTACACAAGTCTTTTGAAAACCCATTTTAAAGTGGCCAAAACAGGCCCAATCATGAAGCTACAGACCCAAATATAAATGACCAATAAAAATTCAATTCGTTGGCCTAAATGCCTAGACAACAGGCCCTTTAACAGGCCTCCTACGGCCCAATTTTGTTGTAGACAGCAGGCCTTTTAACATGCCTTTTGCGGCCTAATTTACCAAGCTATTTAACACAGCCATTATCAGGCCACACAGGACAACTGTTGTAGGCCCAACTTCAGCTGGATAGTTAGAAAATATATCTTTAGCCTAAATAATCTGGGCCATTGTAACAGGCCCAAGTTCATAATTTTGGGGCAACCGACACTCCTTCGCCGGCGCTGCAAGCCTTTGCTGCAGTCCCAAAACAAAAAAAATTAATGATGCCAAGGAAAGTGGGTTCGTAACCTATGTGGAGGTGCCACAAAGGCTGCAGTCCGCGTCAGCTGCCAAGTATGTTAATGTGAGACACAACAAGGGTGGAGCAAGGGCAGAGACCAAAGGCTTTCCAGACAGAGCCTAAGGGTGGCAGTGCTGCGAGGGCGATGGCGCAGGATGAATATATGATGACAGTCACAATCTGATGCTTAGGACTGAAGTCAGGGTCCTCTATGTTTCTCTCTCTAGGATTCTAGAGTGAGAAAGTGAAAGTGTTCTGAAAATGTCCAAAATCCTTGAATGAATTCTCAAGACCTCTATTTATAGAGGTTGAGATGATGATGTCATCACGCGACACGTGGCGCTCCCCAGGAGTGACACGTCGCCGAGGGGTCCACAACTGCCGGTGCTCCACGGACTGTCGAATTGCATATTCACCCGGCCTACCCCGCACAACATCACTCTGTCTGACTGGAAAGACTGGCTCCCACAGCGTCGGTGTGGCCAGAGAAACCCCTTGATCTAGCCTCCAATCCAAGCCCTTGCAGAATCCCACAGGCCTAGCAGTGGTGGGGAAGACCCGATGCCCAACTGCCAAGTAGACTAGGTGCGATGCCCTCCGAAGACTTGCTCCCGTCTCGGAGTGACCCGGGGGTCATAGTCCATAGAGGTGCCGACGCAAGCCCCAGTGCCGGAGCACGTAGGCCAGTCACGAAGACACCCTAGCGGAGATAGTGTCTCGGAGGAGTCTCCTATCCCGCGAGTGAGTCCTTGTGCCGGAGCACTCAAAGCCCGTCAAAGTAGCATCCCGGAGGAATCGCTACCTAAAGGGCCAGGTAGCATCCCGGAGGAGCCGTCTACCTGACGGAAGGGGAGTTGAAGAGCTCTCTGATGGAGATAGTGTCCCGGAGGAGTCGCCTATTCCGTAGGCCGAGATAGCATCCCGGAGGAGCCGTCTACCTGGCCGTCTGAGGTAGCATCCCGAAGGAGCCATCTACCTGGCGGAAGGGGAGTTGAAGAGCTCCCTGGCGGAGATAGTGTCCCGGAGGAGTCGCATATCCCCGTAGTGAGTCCTTGTGCCGGAGCACTTGGAGCTAGTCAAGGTAGCATCCTGGAGGAGCCGTCTACCCGACTGGCCGAGGTAGGATCCCGGAGGAGCCGTCTACCTGGCACAATGGGAGTTAAAGAGCTCCCTGGCGAAGATAGTGTCCTGGAGGAGTCGCCTATCCCCACGGTGAGTCCTTGTGCCGGAGCACTCGGAGCGTGTCAAGGTAGCATCCCAGAGGAGCCTTCTACCTGACTGGCCGAGGTAGCATCCCGGAGGTGCCGTCTACCTGGTGGAAGGGGAGTTGAAGAGCTCCCTGGCGGAGATAGTGTCCCTAAGGAGTCGCCTATCCCCGCATGATGTTCCACACTCCAGAGAGTGGGTCGAAGCATGTTCCACGACCAAGGCAAGGTGCGCATGATGTGGTGAAAGGATGGACCGATGCAAGGAGCATGGTAGTGTGACAGAGAGCCAAGGGGCACGACTGTGTTAGTGGTGCGGCGCATGGGCAAGGCGGAGTGAGTAAGGTACCGGGGGCACATGTGATGAGATGGCACACGAGCACGGCGACGAACGTCGCGGAGACAATACTTGGTGCCGGGGGCACGTATCATTAGAATGGCACACGGGCACGGCGACGAATGTCACAGAGCAATACTTGGTGTCGGGGCACGTGTTATGAAAGTGGTGCGGCAACGAACGTCGCGAAGCAATACTTGGTGCCGGGGGCACGTATCATGAAGATGGCGCATGGGTGCGACGACGAACGTCATGGAGACAATACTTGGTGCCGGGGCACATGTCATAAGAATGGCGCATGGGCGCCGCGATGAAGGTCAAGGAGCATACACTTGGTGCTGGGGCACATGTTATGAGAATGGCGCATGGGCGCGGCTACGAAGGTCGCGGAGCATATACTTGGTGCCGGGGCACATGTCACGAGAGTGGCGCATGGGCGCGGCGATGAAGGTCGCGGAGCATATACTTGGTGCCGGGGCACATGTCATGAGAGTGGCGCATGGGCGCGGCGACGAAGGTCATGGAGCATATACTTGGTGCCAGGGCACATGTCATAAGAATGGCGCATGGCGCGGCGATGAACATCGCGAATGTGGCGCACGGGCACGCGTTGGGTGTCCCGAAGATGGGATTTGAGCTAAGTGTACCTGTCATAACAAGATGATGAATGCAACATGTAGTAATGTCAAAGTTGGAAGTGATGGTATGCGGTCGTCGGACGACGGACGTCACGAGGTTGATGCAAGATGAACGTCATGAGGTTGATGGACGACGGACGTCGCGAGGTTGATGCACGACGGACGTATGGACGTCTCGAGGTTGATGCACGACGGACGTCCGCAAACATCGTGGAGGTGCAAAGACTTGAAAAGACAAGTGCTCGTGGGAACGGAGGCCATGGGCCAAAGATTGGGGGAAGGCCAAGGCCTCCACCCCTGGGGAGGCCGAGGCTGACCCTAAGGGGTGGCCAAGGCCAATAGCCAACTCCCATGAAGGGAGGCTAAGGCCACTCCCCCTTTCGGTGAAATTTGGGCGCGCCGATGGTAGGTGTTTTGATGAGCGATGACGAATCCAAAAGTTTCGTTGCGATGATCGTGTCGACGTGAATCATACCCATGTGACAAACAAGGTGCTAAAGTCACATACAAAGCGTACGAAGCGAACAAAGCGCAAAAAAGGACCTTGTGCGAAAAGTGAAGAACCGGGGGGGAAGGCCAAAGCCAACCTCCCATGGGAGGCCGAGGCCGACCTCATGGCCTTGGGTGAGGCCGAGGCTGACCCCATGGCCTTGGGTGAGGCCGAGGCCGACCCCATGGGGTTGGCCGAGGCCTTTGCCCTTTGACCCCGTTGCCCCGGTTGCGCCGTCGGTCGATATTTTTTGTGAAAAAGTTCTCGGGTGGTTTTGATGTGACGAACGTGCTACTGTTAGTGACGCTGATGTAAATTAATTGGTGACTAAGTCGCGCGTAAGGCGTGTGAAGCAAAGAATGCACGTGACTTGGGCGCCCGCACTTTGACCGGTTCGAAGCGTTAAAGAATTGACTGTTGAATCCGTTGACGTGTTCGCGTGAAATGGGACCCTTATTGGGCCCTTGGGTACGACCAGAATAGGTTGGGAACAATTAAGAACCAAAAAAATTATATGTTCATGCAATTGATTAACATGCCTTTAATACAACATGTTAGAATTATTTCATTCATCTTGATCCCATATCAAGACCATTAGAATCTTACAATAGCATAAATATATGAACAAAAGGGTTTCGAACTCACCGGAATCAAATGAAGTCATAGATTACCAAGTGCTTTATTCCGATGACGAAATAACGCCAAGATGCGGAAGTGAACGTATCCCCTTTGGTATTGATATTCACTACTCTTCTCTATCCTCGATGATGGAATATAATTGTGTATTTTTTCTATTAAATTAGGAGACGGAAGAGTGGCCAAACATTGTAATGCCCTAGCCTCCAAGAAAAAAAGAGAGATTTATATAGAGAGAGTGGTGAGATTAATCCTAAAGCTTGTCAAATCTCAACCGTCCATCAAAGTTAAGAGATTAGGGTCTATAAGCCTTTTATACACAATAAATCATTAGTGTATTGAATGATAAAATTAAATAAACCCATCAAGTTATTTAGCCAATTTCATTAATTAATGTCCAAATAAAACAAATATTCAACGGTAGTATGACCCAATAAAATCCAGCTTCGACTAACCATTCACAAGTCTTATCTATCGTGCACATGTGGCAACTTGACAAATTTTATTATCCATATGGTTGGCAGTTTGCTATAACAAAACAACAATGAAGGCTTGTATTGGATTTTATTGTACAAGTGATCAAGGTGTCCGATGCGGTTCTACGGCCATCTCAACCTTCCTTCAGATAACATACATGCGTTAGCAAAAGGATTACTTACAGCAACTAGATGGGCACCTGGAAAAACTCTATTTCATATTTTACGGACAAATTCTCTGTTTTTACTTGTCCAGATGTCGGACATGGAGGACATCTCTGAACCACTTGACCCTATTATATATGACTTTTAATATCTAGTATCAGATTTCTACCAGTACAGTATAGACAGACCGACATCGGTCAACCAGATTTCTACCGCTTTTACTTGTCATGTCCGGATTGAAATTTATCAAAACTGGATACATGATGTATTGCTGCGACGGGCAATACTTTCTATGTGAGCTTTTTGTCTTTGTACGCCAACGCCACTTAATATTTGACCTGTCTTTAACTAAACTTTTGTAATTACATGTGCTTGCTTTTGGTTTGCTCTCATCATGGCATGTCCTGATTAACTGTTGGATCTGTAAGGCACCCTAAGGTGCAAAACTTGGGCAACCTCATTATTTATGCTATTCTCCCAAAAAAAAAAAAAAATCGCTTCCACATGCTTAAGATACAGAAACTAAAGTTCGGACCCATGACTGCAACCATGGTTACACCAAAAAAAATATCATCATCGATAAAAGTATTCTAGTAGACAAGGCAAGCGCAGAGTGAACAGTGGTGTCAAAAACACAATAAGCCACATCAAAGACAAGCTACATTTGGGTCACATATTAGCATACTCACAAACACATTAGCCACAAAATATGGAATAAATAAGCGATGGCAACTGGCTTTGGGTGACAATGATTAAAAAGGAAACTGAAATGGAGACCCAATGTCTTCAGGTCACCTTTCTACAAAATACAGAAGCTTAACTCAGATTACCCTTCAGCTCCACGGACCGACAACACTTAATGCACACCTCACGGCCCAAATGAAGTCTATATTACTATGCTTGAACAATACACATCTAAGAGTTTTCCTACCACAATTTCCGGTAAGGGTAAGAACCAAATTGGGCTTGGAAACTTGGAGCTTAACCTGAGCCGCTAGGGGAGGACCCGCCTTGGTTAGCCAAGAAACGAATGACGACGATAGTGATGTTGTCTGCGCTGCCTCTCTGGTACGCTTCCTGCATAAGTCTCTTTGCTGCCTCCTCCGGGTCCTGGATCGGTCTAACCATGGCAACAGCTTCCTGATCAAAGCGTTACAATTAATATACCTTTACAAAAGCTAATTCTTATTGCGAATAAGCCATTGCTACTATCTGCTAATACAGAAAAATGCATACCAGATAATAAAGGAAAAACATAACCAAACCATAATTATTAATGAATTTTACTACCAAATATTTTGAAACTACGTGCATCAGATGTCCACCCATAGTATAAAATGAATCCATCCTCCGACATCATATAGTATTGACATACGTGACAAAGAAAATCAAGCAGACCTCATTTGTAACAACGTCCCAGAGTCCATCACTTGCAAGGATAAGGAACTCGAGGGAGCTGTCAACCTTTTCCTCCTGCAATTGTAAAAAAATCACCATTAAGCCACTAGAAACGCTTCAAAAGGGTGATACATGTAAAAGGGTAAAAAAGAACAAACGCCAGGCCATCTAATGCCACTTAAATTATGTCCATGTGCTACGAAGCAAAAATGATAGAATCGTTATTTCGATTCGTGTCAACAACTAGGAGTGAGGAGTGTACATGTAAAGACCAAGAGAACATTTGTAAGCATAGGTTATCATAAGATATGGCCGTAACAGTGGCAGGACTGTAAAGTTTTTCAAGAAACTTCGGAAAACAGATTACCAAGCTATCATTCCAAAGTTCCAAGGCTAATCCAAGTCACAGAGCAGAAGCGGGTGGAAAACCGCGAGAGAACCCAGCGTGGGAGTGCCATGAAATCATTTATAATTGTGTAAATACTTTTACAAACATATATACATACACTCAAAAAACATTTGACACTTGTAAACGAAGATATAAAAAAGATCTTTCGGACTGTGCTATGAAAAAATCCATTTTAAATACACGATATAGCTTTTGTTTTACGTTTGCTTTAGAGAGTTTGGTCTTTTATGTTAATGTCCGTATCCAATTTGTAAAATCAGATTCACAAATAGAGACAAAGCCATTATAAATATCGTGTACAACAGAATGGTGTAAACAACTAGGTGCATCAACACATGCGATCCATGGTTGCAGTTAGCTGAACCACTATCAATCTTCTTTACCAAGCCTTCTAGAGCTCCCATATACTCCAAATGTCAAACAGCCCAATCCCCAAATCTGTATTATAACTCTTTAAATTGTCAGGTGTTGCAAATATAGATGCAGAATAAAAAACAAATGAGTAATTCTGTATACCATGAATTTGGAAACACAGTTCCCAAATTTGCAGCAAATGCGCACTGAATTCGTCAATTTGTGTATGGAGCAACGGAGTGTAACCCATTTCTCATAGTTGTGTGAATGAGATGCTAAAACACCACTAATCTATTATACATTAGGACAACTTAAATGTGTACATGCTCTACATGAAGATGGTAAAATAATCTATATTGGATATGTAATCCTTATATACCTGAATTTCTGGATCAGCAACAACATATTGCTTCAGAAGTCTATCACCAAATGCACGAGAAACTGCAAGTACACCTCCAACTCTCCAGGTTCCTGCGAGAAAATTCTAGTCATCCAAACTGCCAGCAAAATTCCAGATAAAAGAGTTTCTTAAAAACGCCACAGCTAGCAATGTGCTTACCTGCCCACATTACAAAACCTCCAGCATCTTCAATCCGCTGTCGCTCATCAGTTTGGTCAGGCTTGTGATCTCGAGAAACAGCAAAGGCTGTAACATATAGAACAATCTTTTCATTAGATAGCAGATCATACATAGAGGAACTAAAAAAACATCATCATAAGAAAAAAATTCTTCAACAAACTTTGCAAAGTAACTAACGAATAACCTTTGTTGTAAGATCAGCCACATGAACTCCATAATACAGTCTAAATGAAAAACCATCTCAATTCGGTAAGCATCCAGAAAAGAAGTAATGTTCATTCACATTCCTTCTTGTATAATGTACTAGTAAACCCATTCCACAATTGTCAAGAGTTAAAACAACATATAGGGACCATACTGGCAGCATAAAGAGCTATTGCAGAGCACTCACAACATGCACTTTGACTGACTCTAGAATCTGAAGTGATTTCCCAACGATATTCCTAAGATTTACAATATTCAAAAGTCTGCCTCCGAACATTATTCAAGAATTGAGAACTCATGATGAATTTTAACAATTTCAAACACTTTGACAAGGATTGAGAGTTCATGATGGATAGACAATTTCCAAGACAATTTACAAACATTATGCGCGAAGCTTGATTAACTAGGATGCATTTAACAATTTGAATCCTTGTGTAGGCCAATGACGAACAGCGTCACGCTTTGCACAATTATTCTACTACAAGTTCTTCAAAAGTACTATCCACCAAGGAGCAGGAATTAGAGGTTACCCTTGGTTTTTAAGATTCAAAAGGAATGGAAGAGAAGAAGGTAACAAAAATTGGTAAAAAAAAGGTATGATAAGCACACTATGCCTGACAGATACGATGCAAATAATTTAGTACATCGATTACGCTTTACACACCAGGGAAAATCTAATTTCCCCCAAAAAGTCACTAGTCATTGTCATGGGTCCCTCACCAAGGCAACAATGAGTTTCATGTAACCAACCCGAGATAAAATATGGTACCGATCGAGGAGTTGCAGAATGACATTAGTTGCAGGAGGATGAGAAATGGAAGACTTCCACAATGATATGACTTGTTTACCCGGCAATGATATACAAATACAACAGGGCCAATCATAAAATTGACGTAAGTCAATTTTGATTCAAATAACTGGCCATTTATTTTGGATATTTCAAGCTACTGTTAATCTCAACTAACATAAATAAGAGCTCTCATATCCCTTCCCTATGTCACCAACAAATTGCTTTTGAGAAAAGAACCTGTTATTACTGATTGTCTATCTTGTCCGAAGCATTGAGGAGAAAGCTAATATCAAGCAATATAAAGTTTAAACTTGGTAAATAAGAGAACAAGATAGTGACAATTGAATCCCTGAGAAATAATTAAACAGAAAGTAAGACATGGCTATCTGAACATAACAAAGTACTAAACGTGAACATCCCTTTACATAACTATAACTAGACCGAAGAGTAGAAGAAAATGAGAAAAGTGAAAAGTAGAGAAGCTCTCCATCATAAAAGGAAGGAGTCCAAAAGTAAATCTAATAAAAAAAACTTTGATATCAGCCAAAAATGATAAGATTATTCGTCTTACCGCTGCCACCCCTGCAAATAACAGCTCTAGAGTCCCCAACATTTGCAACTAGCAGACGATCGCCAACAAGAATTGCGGTCGAAGCAGTTGATCCAGCATCTCTGTGTTGATTATTCTCTGACTTCAAAAATTCTGAGTCTGTGCGAGTGTAGGCATCAGCTGCAGACAGGAGCAATACATGACAAAACCAGGAATGTTGTTCAGCAATTAGCACAGTATATAAGCGAACCAGATAAGTCTATTGAAACAACAAAAAAAAAAAGACAAACCTATAGCCGATTTGGTATCAGAAATAAACTTTGGGTGGCTGATCAGATTACTAAAAAGATTCTGTTTAACATATTCTGCAGCACGAGCACCCCCATGGCCTGAAAAATATATGATGCTATGAATTCAGGAAAATAGACACCAAGAAATTCAGCGAGCATATGAAGGATCACTTTTCTGATTCTTTGAAATGCCACTTATCTTCTAAAAATCTTCACATGAAGCATAATATGACCTCTAGATCAACTTTTCTCAGGGATAACTGAACACTAACAAAATTGAAAAAAGTCCACAAAATGAAGAAAGGAAATACGGTTTTGATAACCTTGCTGTATAGAAATCTTCATATGAAACATAATATGACCTCTAGAGCGGCATCTTTCAGGGATAACTCAACGCTTAAAACGAAATTGAAGAAAGTTCACAAAATGAAGAAAGGAAATACGGTTTGATAACTCTACTGTATAGCACCAAAATTGCAGTGCTAGAGAAACTAGAACTTGATATGGACACACAGGCACACACGCACACACAGAGAGAGAAGCGAGAGAAAGAGTCTGACCATCAAAGACTCCAAAGAGACCAACTATTTCTCCATCCACGCCATCTATTCTTGTCTCATAATAATCCTCCATTGAAGATCTCTTACCCGGGGAGCTTGCATAACCATAGCTGAATTTTCCATCCTGACTGGAACAATCGACAAGTTACAACAAGCGTTAGACACCACTTCATTGCAATCTTCAAAGATTTCATGCCTTTTCTTTCCTTGATAAATGATCTTCAAACTGTAAAGTTTATCTTAGGCCTGGGGTCGGGGGTGTAACATGATGGGTCTATTCTCTAACAGCTTAAGCTTTTAGAATTCCCTAACAGCTTAAGCTTTTAGAGCAACTGGTAACATGGTCACATAGCTCTTGTTGTGCAAGGTCTTATTCCAATTCTACCCTCACATAATTGTTCCACTTTATTATAGTGCAATTTGGACTCTATTATTTGTGCAATCTGTATTCGTGCACCTTGATTTGTCTCTCCATGTGCAATCAGGGGCTTGCATGTGTGGAGGAGTTGTAAAGATAATATATATAGTTTTGCTCATTCTCTAACAACTCAAGCTTTTAGAAATCGGTAATTTGACCATATAAAGAGCCTCTACTACGCAATTGACAGCGTTGTATTTTCGCTAAATTTAACCCATAGTTTAAAACTTCCATGACAGAACTTTCTTGGAGGGCATGAATAACATAAAAGCATTAGAAACTTAAAGGTTTCTTGGTGAGCAGAGAAAACTGTGTTGCAGATTTGCAGGGATATCAACTAAGTGAACTAAGCTTAGTTATATCAGCAGCATAATCCTTTTATTAAACTCTCGTGTCTCTAATATTTCTACCGACTGATTCCAGTAAAAGCTTCCTCCAATAGCACCTTAGCACAGCTAAGGCCTAGAAAATCTTTGACTGTCAACATTTGTCAAGTTTTTTAACCACACTACTTTTTTAAGCAAAGTTCCCAGTTATTGCGAATGTCCGAAAGGTAACAGATACTTTATCCTTCACTTAGAAAGAGGAGAAAAAGAGCGTGGCCACTTTGAGAATCTAATTGTGCAAAAGGCTCCTGCCATTACAAGGTCCGGGGAGGGCTGGTGTATCCCCAAGTTCATGGGGCTGTTCTGTGTTTCCATCCCGTGACCTGCAGTTCATAATGGAGCAACCTTACCATGCACAATATATAACAAGCAGTATATAAAGATTATTTCCAAACCAAATCGACGATCAATGCCTTTACACAAGACAAATAGCAATTCTTATGCCAGGAAAAAAAGCAACTTTTTTGAATCCAACATGGTGAATTCTTCCTCAACAAGAGAAAAAACGAACATGTAAGGCAACATTTAAAGGGCTTCGTCACATTAACCAGGTAGTGCATGAGGCCTAAGAATGCGTGAGCTCCAATGCTTTAAGTGCCTTTTAGTTGCCTTAATTATCATTACTCCACAGCTAAGGACATTAATAATTGAGCAAGTCCTCTGGCAGAGAGGTTGTGAATGCAATCTTTTAGTACTATCGAAATTCTGGTCTAAAATTTGAACGGCAGCTCCAAGGACCTCAGTAATTTCCACTATGCTAGCAAAAGCTTCGTAATTAAATAGGCTGAGAACTTCTTCTTGACCATCTTAAAAATCGTTCAACACACTATCCCTTTGTCAAAACACACTACTAAGGATGCAAATCGAAGAAACTCACCCAACGAAAAGTAAAAATTTTCACCAGATTCCCCTTTTATGCACTATATACTTGTACAAATAATTCTGACGTTCGACATGTCTACTTATACAAACATGCTGCGATACAAACTAACGACATTACTAATCAATTTAATTCGTGTCATCAACAACATACACAACAAAGTGACGACAAGAATTCTCATGTCAAGTAGATTTAACCTCATTCGTGCCCTCGTAATGGTGTTACCACACTCGCGACACGATAGTATGCAATCTACATAAGGACTTCAGTTATGACGCAGATCACACAAATTTGATTCCCTTGTCGCAGTTTTATGATACCGCACGCCCAAGACAACAAAATCTCAATTACGCAAAAAACTCCTCGCCCCATTAATGTGATGATAGTGCTATTTGGTCAACATAGAAATATTAACAGGTGCAAAGTCAAAGGGTAAATTAGGAAACAATCTCATTCAAACTACCACTATTCCTTCATTGAATACTGCCAGAAAAATCCTACTAAAAACTTTAGTTCTCATGGTTCCTCATTCATTTTAACGCATGCCTATCATTGGGCAAATGCGATTACTCAAAGCGCATTTACCCACTAGAGTAGGAAACAACTGCGTCTTGCATCATGTAGGTTGTGATGAAACTAGCAAACTGAGGGTAAAAAAACATGACACATAATCAACTTTATCGAGATATGCATATTTTGAACGCAGATATATTCGGCTTGATGTATATGGCTTATGCACAAATATTCACATTCCAGAAGGAAACAAGGGAATTTTGTGTTTCTTACGCAGGGCCATTTCAGAGACTAACGGTAGCCAAAAAGCTTCTCTCCCCTTAAGCCTCACATCATCTTTCTCAATTATTGTGTAAGTACAAAGTGATCTTCTTCCCCCAGTCAAAGATGTTGCTGAGCTTCAAATAGAGGATCCAAACTAAACACGGATCTTATCCCCGAAGAATAAATTCGTAATATCAAATGAGATACAAAGACATTGATGATTAAAAAGGAACGCACAAAGATCGGAAAGCACAATAGCTGTGCAATTCAAATCAAATCATTAAAGATCTCAGATGGACGAGATAGAGAGAGAGATTACTACCTGAGGCCGCCACCGCTAACGGGCGCATCATCGGCATGAACTTGGCTGGTCGACGACAACACCGAATTCAGGTATCCCATATGTATTGATTGCCTTGGCTAACTAGCAAAATAGTGGTTAATTATATATCGGAAGCAGAATCACGATATCCGCAACGTCATTTCCAATTACGAGACATAAAATCCAACCTGTATAAAAAGACAAAGTTAATCCCACACTTATATCTCATAATAAAAGTATCAGAATACGGAAAGCATATTGACCCAGATTTACGTTCTACTATGTAATTATGATGACAACTATTATCAGCATATGCGCCTCAAAAAAAAAGTCACAAAAATAGAGAGAGAGAGAGAGAGAGAGAGTACCGGAGGAAATGCCATGAATGGTGGTATTAGGAAGGAGAAAAGCAACAAAAGAGAAAACGGTGATCGCTGTGGAGAGAAAGTTTTTGAGGGAGGAGAGAGGGGTTTCTGTTTGGCTTCTGGTTCGGGTTTGGTCGCTACCGGAAGAAACGGGGAGTAAGGAGAGATTAAAAATTGGAAACCAAAATCAAACTAACAACAATAATTGATTAGAGTTAGATAACTTAACGATATTCGATTGATATACGTGTGTCACCGAAGTCTAAGGAGAGAGGCAAAGTTTCGTAAGAAGACTCGGTCAATGTCACAACTTATTATATTATATATATATATTATTTATTTATACTGCTTATAATGAGAAGTCATTCTTTTGGTGTCATACTTTTTGTGTTACACTGAGACTGACTCAGGTATTGACAAGTGTCCATTACGAGGATAAAAATGTAAAATGCTATTTCCCACTACCTATACTTTACATACCTGTCTTTCTCTCTCACGAGTCTATCTTCTTCTCCTCGTCCTTTCTCCATCTACATTATCAGGAACGGTCAACTTCATCATTCATAGTAAAATTCCTTTTTTCGAACACTCACTCTCTTTTCATTAGCCCTTTTTTTTTGTTGTACTTTTTGCATTTTTTTTTTGTGTTCATGCATCTTTAATTTTCCTATTTTTAACTTTTACATTATCTTCTCTGCATTTCCCATTCCCTTTCCCCTTCTATGCATTTCCTTCTTCCTTAACTACTCTGCAATTACAGTGGTTATGCGATTGGCGGTGGATAGACGTCTAGACTCAAGGGTTGTGGGTGGCCGGCGGTGCTAGGCTGTCAAAGAGAGGTGCGGCGGCACGGGTGGCTGGCGGTGCTGACGGCGGTCGTGGGTGATCGATTGGTGGCTGTTTGTGGCCCTCGGTGTGCGGTAGACTGTTGTGGTTGTGCAGTCGGTGAATCTCCGTGGCGACGTGTACGGACGCGTGTTGGCGGGACTTGGTGGTCGTGGGTGGGTGATTGTTGGTCGTTGTTGTTCGTGGATCTGCGACTGACGTGGCTGACGGCACTCGGTCGTTTGTGATGACGGTAGTGGTGGCTTCCATGCATGTGTTCTTCTGGCTTAACTAATCGTGGAAGAGAGGCGCGATGGTGTTGCGGTGGATGGATGCCTGTTGGCAGAAGAGAGGCGAGCAATCCAAGAATCGGCAAATCACCGGTCGTGGTCATCGGCAAATTGCCGGGCATGGGAATTCTTCCCTAATTTCATCATCCACGCTAATTTTTTCAAAACCCTTCAAGAGAAATCTACACCATGAACAGTCCATTTCATCCTCACAACTGAAAACAGGAAATATAAAAAATTACACCGTCTCTCTTGGCTGTTTCACTCTTCCTTTTTCCTTTAGGATCACTATAATTAATGTGTTCTTGCCAGATTGTTCAGAGAAAGCAATAAATCCACTGTACCAGATTGTTTCACTCTCCTTTGGGAGCACTAGAATTAATGTGCTTGCTTCGTACCAGATTTTCACTCAAAAAAGAAACCTTCAAATATCTGCCAAAACCTTTTGCTCTCCTCCTTAGTCAAAGAAGCAACTCTTCGTTACGGCATCACACAATCCAAAGGCACTACACACTCTAGCAATCAAGAATTGGCGATCGGAGGCGGAAGAGAGGCGAGCCGTCCAAGAATCATTGTCCATGGCTTTATTTGGCCTTTGCTGATGTGTGTGTTGGGGTTTGCTGATGTCTGTGTGTTTACGGCTGGGTGAGAGAGGCGGAGGGCAATTCAATTTTAGTCCAATTTGATGCGATTTAGTTTTTCTTTTATTATGATTTTTGGGAATTTACTGTTACATTTCAATTTTCTAATTCACCTCTCTTTGTTTATTTATTTTTCCTAAAGTACACTAGCCATATGATTGCGATTTTATTTATGGGGTGGAAATTAATGTAGCTATAGTGCTGTGATAAAATAATAATAATAATAAGCACAATTGGCTTTAATAAGTCTGTTGTAATATTAGTAATGAAAATTAATCCCTGACGTTATAAATGTAATTTTCTTTGGTGACATAATGTTAAAGATGTTTTTCTAATTTTTACCAAAATCACGTAAAAAGTAATTAGGAATTATACAACGACGGAAGCGCACACGCATCGCGTGTGCGCGGCAGCTTGTAATAATAATGAGAATACATTTTTTGGTGTCCTACCCTTTTGGTGTTACACCGAAAGTGACTCAGGTGTTGACAATTGTCCATTTTGAGGATAAAAAATTAAGTTATTCATTTTCCACTCATCACATCTTCAGATACTTAAACACTCTTCCACTCCTTCAAATTACGTAATTGCAATTTTCTATCTCCATCTCCATTGAGAAGTCAGAAACTGCATTACAGGTCTGGAATTTTTTTTTCTATCAGCATTTCTTTTTCATTTCAGTGGTAAGCTGTATTTTGGCAATAGTATGTGCATTTGTTTTCTACTTCATGCATTTCTTTATTTTTCACCATTCCCCTTCTCATTTCACCTCTTTGTAGAAAACCAATCTTCATTTTCTCTGAAGAAACCATACGCCCAACTGCCAACTTCCATCCAGAATTGAAGGTATTTTGTTTTTCACCTAATCTTTGGCTACAAAGATTTTCTTTCTGGACTTTTTCATGCTCTTCCTCCTCGCAAGCCATTTTCAACTTTGCTCTTCCAAAAGGTATGATTTTGCTGGCCACCAATCGGCCAGCGTTTGTGGTGCGGGTATAGTGGCTGTCGGCGGCGGTATTATGGCCGTTAGTCGTTCGGCCAGTATTGGTGGCCGGCGGTCGTGTTGCGGCGTTGGTGTTGCTGCCGGCGGTTGGTGGTTGTTCCATGGTGGCGGGGTGGACCAGTGGTCGTTGTAGTGACGGCGGTTGGTCGATGGTCCTCATTTCATGTCAACTGGCATGGGATTGGCCGGTGATCCACGAATAGCCGTGGATCTGGTGGTGGCAGTGTTAGCACGGCGGCACAGCTGTGATCAAACAAGTGGTTATTCCGGTGTTCAGAAAAGAGGGAGTGGTTGCGATCCATTGACAACGGTGGGGATGGTCTGTGGCGTTCGGAGAAGAGTGGTCGTTGCTATCCATTGACTCGACGGCAGGGATCTGGTGGCGTTGAGTGAAGGAATGGCGGTAGCGTAGTGGTTCTGTGTTAGTCCCTCTCTTTCTTTTCTTGCTATCAGTAGGACACGAGTTTTTATTGTATTAAATTGAAAGTGACTAATACGGAGCCTTCGAGGTATTCATTGATTTTGAAGTTGGTTTCTTCAATTTTGTTTCCCAGATTTTGTTTTGGTGTCATTCTCTTGCTGCCCTTGGTAGGAAGCAACCCAGAGGTTTATTTGGTATATTTTGACGAGCAGACGAAGGAATCGCAAGAAGAGCTGGGAGATGTGAGGGATGCATCTGTTGTACTCTGGAGCTGATTGTAATGTCATCCTATTTCTTTATCAGAAGTAGACCCATCTGATGTTCTACTTGATAATATCTTTGAAGAATGATCTTTTGTTTATTCTTTTGATACTTGCTGGGACTACAAATCCCCTGGTGATCCGGGTTTTGTTGAGTAATCAAAAAGATGAAAGGCATACATTTTCAATTTTGCTCTAGCTACGCATGCTCTTTAATTTGAAGCAATGCCAGTATTCACCATTTTTAGATATACAAGATGTTTTGGTGTCTATCCCAATTAATGCTCATCCTATGAATGGTATAAAAGAAAGAAGGGTGATGCTGATTTGTTGCATGAGCCTGAAGACATACATTTCTATACTATCATTTGATAGATTCTGGAGCGCGTATTCTAAATGTGTCCCCTTACTCCTTTATGCTAATATAAGTGATTGCATAATTAATTAGCAATTTAGAGATTCTTTAGTAATCTTATAAGCGTATTTGTTTTGCTTTTTCCTATTTATGCTTGAGCAAAAATTGTCAACTTACCATATTTTTTTAAGTTGTCTGAGATGCATTAAAATGCGGATCATGCTTAACAATGGGTTCAAGAGCCACCCAACTGAATATTATATCCTTATTTATACTTGAAAAAATCGCTTCTTAAAGAAGAAAAACAGTTTTTGGCCGTGATCTAAAGCACAGTAAAGCCTGAAATGCATACTCTGCTTTGGCATCAAACTTCTATGAAATGCCTTATCGGTCGTGATCCAAAGCATAGTAAAGCCTGAAGTGAATACTCTACTTTGGCATCGAAAATCTATTATTATGTCTATTCTTTTGACTTATATGAAATGTTGCGTATGAAGCTATGTTAGGAGTGCAATAATAAATGAGCTGCACACGCATCGCGTGTGCACGGCAGCTCGTATTATATATATATAGGGGGCCGATACAAATCGACCGGTGGATAACATCCACCGAACCGCAACAAGAAGTTGCGGTTCTCTGTGTTGTGGCCCCACTCCCACCCCGAACCGCAACAAGAAGTTGCGGTTCTATGTGTGTTTTTGTCCTTCCTTTTTTTGTTTTTGTACTTTCCTTCTTTTCCCTTTTTGTCCTTCCTTTTTTTTTTCTCCTTTTCCTGTTTTCTTTTCCTTTTTTTTTTCCTTTCCCTTGGCCCACCCCCAACCGCAACTTCTTGTTGCGGTTCCTTTTCTTCTTTATTCCTTCTTTTTTTTTTGCCTGTTTCTTCATTTTTTTGCCTTGTCCTTCCCTTGGCCCCACCCCCAACCGCAACTTCTTGTTGCGGTTCCTTTTCTTCCTTCATTTTTTGTTCCTTCATTTTTTTTTTGCCTTCCTTGTTCCTTCATTTTTTTTTTTGCCTTCCTTCATTTTTTGCCACCCCCAACCGCAACAAGAAGTTGCGGTTCCTTTTTTCTCCTTGTTTTCTTCATGGACCCCACCCCACCCCCAATCGCAACTTCTTGTTGCGGTTCTCTGTCCTTCCTCTTTTTCTTTTTCTTCCTAGCCCCACCCCCTTGCCCCCCCCAACCCCCACCCCCGGTTCTTTTTTGTTTCATTTTGCGTCATTTTTTGTTTTTTTATTTCTTTTCGTGTCTTTTTTTGTCTCCTTGTGCGTGGTGGTTGCAGAGAACTCTTCACAGCCTTCCACTTTTTTCTTCGTGGCACCCACCCCCAACAACACTTTGCCCCCCTCCCAGCAACAGCCCCCCTCCCAACAACACTTGGCTTCTCCCCGCAAAAGTTGGCCCCCCAGCACACATTTGGATTCTCATGTCCCTCGCTTTTCACTCTTTATAATCCGTTCTCCTCAATTCTTTCTAGACAGAACCCTCTCATTCACTCTACATCATCTTTCTCAACTCTTTCTTTCATCTTCTTCGTCCTCCAAAGATTATCTGCATAATCTTCGCGATAACATAAACAAAAATATTCTTGTTGCGGTCAAAAATCGATGGATAATCGCTAGAAGATTAAAATATATCAAGTTTAAAGGAAGTAAGTTTTTCGAATTTTCTTATAATTCATTGTTAATTTCAAATTATTCTTACCATAATTGTTCTTACCAATAGATTGTTTAAATTGTGTTATGCTTACATTGTGTTCATACCCTATTCTGGTCGCACCCCAAGACCCGCCAAAGGACCCACTTTGCACGACACATCACCCAGTCAGCGGTCAACTTTTTAACGCTCGAGGGCCGGTCAAAGCAACGCATGCTCAAGTCACGTGAACCATTCGTGAAGCGACTTCGGCGTGCCTTCCACCCCAAAGGGTCGGCCACCCCAAGGGGTCGGCCTCCCTCTAGGGTCGGCCTCCCCCAAGGGGGTCGGCCTCCCCCCAGGGGTCGGCCACCCTGGGGGGTCGGCCACCCCGAGGGGTCGGCCACCCCTGGGGGTCGGCCACCCTCGGGGGGGTCGGCCACCCTCGGGGGGTCGGCCTCCCCTAGGTCGGCCTCCCTTGGGGGTCGGCCACCCCTTGGGGGTCGGCCACCCCATGGGGGTCGGCCACCTGCCTTGAACACCGACGCCGTCACCTTTGACCGTGCCCCATTGTCACGACGACCGTCGCTCGCGGCCGCACTCCGCCATAGTCGCGACAACCGTCGCTCTCGGCCGTGCCCCTTCGTCGCGATGACCGTCGCTCGTAGTCTCGATGACCGTCACTTGTGGCCGCTCTGTCGCCATGACAACCGTCGCTCACGGTCGCGCGCCATCCACGCAACGACCCTCGTCGCTCGGAGATCACTCTGCGACCCTCGTCGCCCGCACTCAACCGCGCCCCATGCGCTGCAATCATGTTATATGCTTACGGGATAGGCTACTCCTCCAGGACACTATCTCCGCCAGGGTGCCTGCGTGACTAGCCTACGTGCTCTGGCACTGGGGGCTCGCGTCGGCACCCCTAAGGACTATGACCCCCGGGTCACTCGGAGACGGGAGCAGGTCTTCGGAAGGGCATCTTGCCTAGTCCACCTGGCAGCTGGGCGTCGGGTCTTCCCCACCGCTGCCAGACCTGTGGGATTCAGTAAGGGCTTGGACTGGAGGCTGGGGCAACGGGCTACTCTGACCATGCTACCGCGGCATGATCAGTCTCCTCAGACAGGCAGAGAGATGTTGCAAGGGCAGGGCAGCACGAACTTAGGAACCGGCAGTCCAACGAAGGGTCAGTGCGTTGGCCCCCTGGTGACGTGTCGTTCCCAGGGGGCGACACATGTCAACTTATGACACATGCACATTTTTGCCTATAAATAGTGGACTTTGGAGCTTTTTCAAGGATCTCTCTCTCATTTTGAGCTTTTCACTTTCTCTCTCTAAAAAGACATTCTCTCTGGAATTCTAGTGAGAGAAACACACTTGGCTCACGTCCACGAACCCTCGACGCTGCACCCTTGTCACGGACTGTAGACTGTCGGTCCTGTTCATCGTCACCCTGCCTGCGCAGCGCTGCCAGCCCTCACGACCTGTCTGGGGAGCCTTGCCCTCGGCCCTTACGCCGTCCTTGCTGTCTCCCGCGTTGCCTATCTGGAAGCTGACTCAGACCGCATCCTTTGTGGCACCTCCACGTAGCATCGAACCATTTTCCGCATCATCATTTTGGCGACTCCGCTGGGGAGGTGAGCATCGTGTTGCAGTCTGCATATCTTCCAGACTCAGGCACCATGCATGTGCAGCGGAGGGCTATGAGGACTACCAACAGTGCAGTTCATTCCTTGGCTGACACACTCACGCAACCATGCCTCAGCAACGTATGGCTACTAGAACTACCGGTCACATCCTCTACCCAGCCATCCAAGAGGCCGTCATTTCCAGACTTGGAGAATATTCAAGCTAACATTGTTCTACTGGCACCACCCTTGGTGTTATGTCTCACTTCATTGGGGGCTTCACCCCTTGCCTACCCCAAGCAAGCCAAGCTCCCTACCCCTTCTGCATGCCTCTCATTGCAGCGACTTGATACGTGGTGCGCGGGGTGGCTCGAGCCACGCTACTAAGTCTCAACTCCGTCAGCCGACATCCCCCTCGGGCAGTGCGACCTCGCGGGCATGCATGCAACACATCTTGCCAACCCTCCCGTGCCTCGGTCACTCAGTCGGTCGTCGATGCCGACCTACCGCCGAACTCCACACTCCGTCTTCAACACTTAGAAAAATTTCTTCATTTTTCGCGGTCGGGTCATCACCCCCGCGACTTCGCTCGGCGCCCTCCCCTTTCTTCGACACTTAGAAATTTTTTTTTTTTTCATTTTTCGCGGTCGAGTCATCACCCCCGCGACTTCACTCGTCACTCTTCAACACTTAGAAAAATTTCTTCATTTTTCGCGGTCGGGTCATCACCCCCGCGACTTCGCTTCGCACCCTCCCCTCTTTTCGACACTTAGAAAAAATTTCTTCATTTTTCGCGGTTGGGTCATCACCCTCATTCTACACTTAGAAAAATTTTCACAAAAATTTTTCACCCTCCGGTGCTCTCTCCAACACTTAGAAAATTTTCCACGAAAATTTTCATCAATCCCCAACCTCCCTCTTTCTCTCCTTTTTACCTCAAAATTATTTCTTCCTCCAATTTTACATCCCCTCTCATGCTCCTTTTATAGGCTCCACAAAAATATATATATATATATCGCATTGCATTTTTTTTATTATTTATTTCCAAAATCAAAATCAAAAAGTAGCCCAGATGGGCAGAACCCGACCGCGAGGGCCCTGACCCGCGCCTGCCCTGCCCTGTTTTCCCTTTTTTCACTCAGTTCCAAACGGTCAACCCGCCCACCCGAACCGACCCGTACCCGACCCGGATGCCAGAACCCTAATCTTTCTCCATCTTCCTCCATGCGCCGCGCCGCCGCTGACCCTTCGGCCTCCCCATCTCGGCCTTCGCCTTCCGATGGCAGACCCTTCCCGGCGTCGCCACTACTCCCGCCGACCACCTCTCCCCTTCGGCTCTCTCCCTCTGCTCTTCCCCCGACCTCTCGTGCCCCACGGCGCCATGGCCGCAGCCGACCCCTCTTTCCCTTCTTTGCTTCGGCCCTTCTCCCAGCAACCCACCGGGCCGACCCCACTACTCCCCCGACCCCCCGACCCCCCCCTCGGCCCCTCGGCCCCTCATCTCTCTTCCTCTCCCCTGATCCCGTTAGCCAGCCGACGGTGCGGCAGTCCCGCTCCTTCGCCCTTTTCTCTCCAACTTCAGCCACTCATCACCACACAGCTGGCCGACCCACCATGGCTGACCCCCCTACCGACCCCCCTGCTACCCCGACTACCCCGCCGACCCCCCCCTCGGCCCCACCCTCTCTCTCCTCTCCCCCGACCCACGGCCGGCCATGGCAGCCTGCCGCCGCCGCGCCATCCTCTCCATCTTCTTTCTTTTTTCCTTTTTCCCGCAAATCACCAAAGCCAAATATATATATATATATATATATATATATATATATATATATATATATATATATATATATTTTACAACCGTGACCGCCGTGCATTGCCGGCGCACATGCGCCCGTTGCCCGGACTTCACCTCCGCGACGCCCGTCGTCCGGACTTCCTCTTCGCGACGCCCGTCGCTCGGACTTCCTCTCCGCGACGCCCGTCGCCCAGACATCACCTTCGTCACGCCCATCGCCCGAGCTTCACCTCTGTGACGCCTGTCGTCCGGACATCACCTCCGCGACCCTCGTCGCCCAGACATCACCTCCGCGACGCCCGTCGTCCGGACTTCCTCTTCGCGACGCCCGTCACCCGGACATCGTCTCCGCGACCCTAGTTGCCCGGACATCACCTCCGCGACGCCCGTCGCCCAGACTTCCTCTTCGCGACGCCCGTCACCAGGACATCGTCTCCCCGACCCTCGTTGCCCAGACATCACCTTCGCGACGCCCGTCGCCCGGACTTCCTCTTTGCGACACTCGTCCCCCAGACATCATCTCTGCGAAGCTCATCGTCCGGACATCGTCTCCGCGACCCTCGTCGCCCTGACATCGTCTCCGTAACCCTCGTCGCCCTCCTTCGTCACTCAAAGACGATATCAATAACTTTTCGGCCAAACGACATCAACATCTTACTATGTGTTTATGCGTGCGGCGCCCGCTCGGGTTGCCCCTCCGCGCACGCCGCACGCAGGGGGCTATGTTCCCAACTTATTCTGGTTGCAATCAAGGGCCCACTAGCAGACCCACTTTGTGCGACCCCCCTCCCCTTTCTTGTTTTAGTTTCACTGCTTTTTTTGGTTTGAAAAATACATTTTCACCATTTTCACAACGCTAACAAAAGCACCCACCATTTTCAAAAGGCAACACCGCATTCAGCCTCCACAGCCACAGCGCCACACCTTCGGCCCGCTGCCCATCCCCCGGGCGCCATCTCTGCGACCCTCATCGCTCGTCACCCGGGCGCCTTCCGTGACGCCCGTCGCCAGCACCATGCCCACCTTCCGCAACACTCATTGCCCATCGCCTGGGGGCTATCTCCGCGACCCTCATCGCTAGTCACCCGGGCACCGTCTCCGCGACCCACGTCGCCAGCGCCGTGCATACCTTCCATGCGGACCCCCGCCACCAGCGCCGTGCGCACCTTTCGCAACTCTTGTCGCCCGTGTCACCTGCGTCCGCGCGCCGGCTCTACAACTCTCATCGCCCTCACACATTTGTTGCTCGCGTCCGTGCTACAGCTCCGTGCTCCCGTCACCCGCGCTCCTTCGCGACTCTTGTCGCCCGCGTCCGCGCGACAGCTCTGCGACTCTCGTCGCAGGCCGTCCAACTCCGCGACTCTCGTCGCCCACGTGCCGTCTCCTCGAACCACGTCGCCTGTGCCAACTCATCGCGCTCTCTACAACGCGCGCTCAGTGCCAATGGTCACTTGATGCATTGCCATGACGACATCACTAAGTATTGCTTCGCGACAGTCGTCGCCGCGCCCTGGCGCCATGCTTATGATGCGTGCGCCAGGCACCAAGTATTGCTCTGCGACAGTCGTCGCCGCGCCCTGGCGCCATGCTTATGATGCGTGCCCCAGGCACCAGGTATTGCTCTGCGACAGTCGTCGCCACGCCCTGGCGCCATGCTTATGATGCGTGCCCCAGGCACCAGGTATTGCTCCGCGACAGTCGTCGCCACGCGCTGGTGCCATGCTTATGATGCGTGCCCCAGGCACCAGGTATTGCTTCGCGACAGTCGTCGCCGCGCCCTGGCGCCATGCTTATGATGCGTGCGCCAGGCACCAAGTATTGCTTCGCGACAGTCGTCGCCGCGCCCTGGCGCCATGCTTATGATGCCTGCCCCAGGCACCAGGTATTGCTCTGCGACAGTCGTCGCCGCGCCCTGGCGCCATGCTTATGATGCGTGCCCCAGGCACCAGGTATTGCTCCGCGACAGTCGTCGCCACGCGCTGGTGCCATGCTTATGATGCGTGCCCCAGGCACCAGGTATTGCTCTGCGACAGTCGTCGCCGCGCCCTGGCGCCATGCTTATGATGCATGCCCCAGGCACCAGGTATTGCTCTGCGACAGTCGTCGCCGCGCCCTGGCGCCATGCTTATGATGCGTGCCCCAGGCACCAGGTATTGCTCCGCGACAGTCGTCGCCGCGCGCTGGCGCCATGCTTATGATGCGTGCCCCAGGCACCAGGTATTGCTCCGCGACAGTCGTCGCCACGCCCTGGTGCCATGCTTATGATGCGTGCCCCAGGCACCAGGTATTGCCCTGCGACAGTCGTCGCCCCGCCCTGGCGCCATGCTTATGATGCGTGCCCCAGGCACCAGGTATTGCTCCGCGACAGTCGTCGCCACGCGCTGGTGCCATGCTTATGATGCGTGCCCCAGGCACCAGGTATTGCTTCGCGACAGTCGTCGCCGCGCCCTGGCGCCATGCTTATGATGCGTGCGCCAGGCACCAAGTATTACTTCGCGACAGTCGTCGCCGCGCCCTGGCGCCATGCTTATGATGCGTGCGCCAGGCACCAAGTATTGCTCTGCGACAGTCGTCGCCGCGCCCTGCGCCATCTTCATGATACGTGCCCCCGGCACCAAGTATAGCTCCGCGACGTTCGTCGCCGCGCCCGTGCGCCATTCTCATCATGCTTGCCCCCGGCACCAACTGTAGCTCCGCGACGTTCGTCGCCGCGCCCGTGCGCCATCTTCATGATACGTGCCCCCGGCACCAAGTATAGCTCCACGACGTTCGTCGCCGCGCCCGTGCGCTATTCTCATCATGCGTGGCCCCGGCACCAAGTATATGCTCCGCGACCTTCGTCGCCGCACCCATGCGCCGTTCTTATCACATGTGCCCCGACACAAAGTATTTCTTTGCGACGTTCGTCGCCGCACCACTTTCATGACATGTGCTCTGGCACTAAGTATTGTCCCCGCGACAATCATCGCCATGTCCATGCACCACGACCATGTTACAAGCCTCCGGGCATAACACCCGTTCACCACACCATGCGCCCCCACCATGGGCATGGAAGACCTTCAACCCACTCTCTAGAGTGTGCGGCATTCTGGAGGCTCCGCTCGTAGTGCTCCTGCACAAGGACCCCTCCCTGCGGCATGGGCTGAGCGCCAGCACGGGCTAGTGCCATCGCCGGCACAATCAACTACGGGATGGGCTCACAACCTTGAAGCCATCGCCGGCACAATCAAACTACGGGATGGGCTCACAACCTTGAAGCCATCGCCGACTCAATCAAACTGCTACACGGGCTTAGCGTCATCGCCGGCTCCATTACCAGGAACCCTGGCCCCCGCAGCAAGAAGGGCTGTAACCACATCGTTTATGCATGCGACGCCCGCTCGGGTTGCCCCTCCGCGCCCGCCACACGCAGGGGGCTTATGTTCATACCCTATTCTGGTCGCACCCCAAGACCCGCCAAAGGACCCACTTTGCACGACACATCACCCAGTCAGCGGTCAACTTTTTAACGCTCGAGGGCCGGTCAAAGCAACGCATGCTCAAGTCACGTGAACCATTCGTGAAGCGACTTCGGCGTGCCTTCCACCCCAAAGGGTCGGCCACCCCAAGGGGTCGGCCTCCCTCTAGGGTCGGCCTCCCCCAAGGGTCGGCCTCCCTTGGGCGTCGGCCACCCCAAGGGGTCGGCCACCCTCGGGGGGTCGGCCTCCCTCTAGGGTCGGCCTCCCCCAAGGGGTCGGCCTCCCCCAGGGGTCGGCCACCCTGGGGGGTCGGCCACCCCTGGGGGTCGGCCACCATCGGGGGGTCGGCCTCCCTCTAGGCTCGGCCTCCCCCAAGCGTCGGCCTCCCTCGGCCACCCCATGGGGGTCGGCCACCTGCCTTGAACACCGACGCCGTCACCTTTGACCGTGCCCCATTGTCACGACGACCGTCGCTCGCGGCCGCACTCCGCCATAGTCGCGACAACCGTCGCTCTCGGCCGTGCCCCTTCGTCGCGATGACCGTCGCTCGTAGTCTCGATGACCGTCACTTGTGGCCGCTCTGTCGCCATGACAACCGTCGCTCACGGTCGCGCGCCATCCACGCAACGACCCTCGTCGCTCGGAGATCACTCTGCGACCCTCGTCGCCCGCACTCAACCGCGCCCCATGCGCTGCAATCATGTTATATGCTTACGGGATAGGCTACTCCTCCAGGACACTATCTCCGCCAGGGTGCCTGCGTGACTAGCCTACGTGCTCTGGCACTGGGGGCTCGCGTCGGCACCCCTAAGGACTATGACCCCCGGGTCACTCGGAGACGGGAGCAGGTCTTCGGAAGGGCATCTTGCCTAGTCCACCTGGCAGCTGGGCGTCGGGTCTTCCCCACCGCTGCCAGACCTGTGGGATTCAGTAAGGGCTTGGACTGGAGGCTGGGGCAACGGGCTACTCTGACCATGCTACCGCGGCATGATCAGTCTCCTCAGACAGGCAGAGAGATGTTGCAAGGGCAGGGCAGCACGAACTTAGGAACCGGCAGTCCAACGAAGGGTCAGTGCGTTGGCCCCCTGGTGACGTGTCGTTCCCAGGGGGCGACACATGTCAACTTATGACACATGCACATTTTTGCCTATAAATAGTGGACTTTGGAGCTTTTTCAAGGATCTCTCTCTCATTTTGAGCTTTTCACTTTCTCTCTCTAAAAAGACATTCTCTCTGGAATTCTAGTGAGAGAAACACACTTGGCTCACGTCCACGAACCCTCGACGCTGCACCCTTGTCACGGACTGTAGACTGTCGGTCCTGTTCATCGTCACCCTGCCTGCGCAGCGCTGCCAGCCCTCACGACCTGTCTGGGGAGCCTTGCCCTCGGCCCTTACGCCGTCCTTGCTGTCTCCCGCGTTGCCTATCTGGAAGCTGACTCAGACCGCATCCTTTGTGGCACCTCCACGTAGCATCGAACCATTTTCCGCATCATCACATTGTTCTTACCATTATCTCAAATTCGTGTTTTTTAGAGTTTAAAATTATGGATTGAACTAGCTTTTGGGTTATGTGTGTTTAATGTGAATACGAAACGTAATTGTCGCTAAAGGTAATTGTCGCTAGAGTTTATAATGTTTATATTTGTGATTTGGTTTGTGAAACCTTTAATTTGTGATTTGGTTTGTGGATTATTGATATTTTTGGAAGGGCGTATTCGGACACACTTTAGCACCCAATGCTTAGCTTGCGCAAAATGTTGTAATTTTTTTTGTCACTTTTTTTTGGCTCGTTGCACCTCAGGCACGCTAGTTAGCCCATTTCTATGAATTTCGACGAAAAGCGAGACAAATTATTTTTTGAATTTTGCTACGACGCCCCTATTCGCGCACACTTTAGCGCCCAATTCTTAGCTTGCGAAAAAAGTTGTAATTTGTTTTGTCACTTTTTTTTCGCTCATTGCACCTCAGGCACGCTAGTTATCTCATTGTCCAAAATCATTCTAAAGTAATAATAAGGCTAATTCAATTTGAAACCTTAATATCCAAAATCCAACAATACTAATAATAATAATCCATACGAACGTCAACTACATCTCAGGGGAATGGTAAGGAAGGCATCTAGTTACACCCTTTTTCAGCTCACAGGCTATCCGATATCTAAACGTTAATGCATCCCTTCGAGACCACGACGTATTTTCGAGCCCATCCGAGCGAGCTATGTAGTCCATGTACTTGAGGACGTAAATCCCGCAATCATGACTGTTATATTGCTTTGGTCGGTTTTGTATCATCACGACCGTCCAAGGCTCTATCATTGTTTTGCTCGTGATGGCTTCCCCCATAACATGTCGGCACGCTAGTGGAATGATAGTAGTCTGCATCCAACAGTAAGAAAAGTTATCAAGCCTACTTAACAAGAAGAATAGACTATGAGCGAAGCTCAAGAATTATAAACTAACCACCGCATTGATGTACATGGAGTACATCTCCGCAAGCTGCCCACCAGGTCCGTCTTCCCTTAGGCTATCGTATATGTGGACCGTTTTGTTCGCTGGATGGAGAACTAATAGGAAGAAGTGGCGCCCGTGAAGACAAGGTATCATGATTAGGTTTGCCTCAGATGCATGACATTGATCACTCGAGTTCAATAAGGCGAGCACGTTTGCAGACGGTCGCCATGCACCCTTACTTGTCCCTCGCATCCTCCTCCATGCTGTGAAGTCATTCATGCTATTCACCAAGAAGAGGGCTAGAAAAGAGGGATACATGTTGAGCTTGAGAGTTTGGGAGGGGTTATTACTTAGCTCTCTAACACGGAGCAGATCTATGTAAGCGTCCATGACCCAGTTCGAAATATCTGTGTCCGGTGCCAACAGTCTCATATCAGAGTGAGCTACGATTCCCGCAACAGGAAAGTCAGTTGAATCGACGGCTCATGCCCGAAGTAGTGCCGGTCGATCCACTCCCCTTTCGCCAGACTTAATGGCTTCGTCGGTTGTCCTTTATCCGACCGGATGCTTGGGCACGACGCCTGGAATCCTACTTGACTCTGGAACTGAGAGTCGTACGCGTAAGTAGGCAAGCAACTAGACGGCTCCCACACCTGACTCTGGGGTTGAGAGTCGTACGCGTCAGGAGGCAAGCGACTAGACAGCTCCGACACCTGACTCTGGGGTTGAGAGTTGTACGCGTCAGGAGGCAAGCGACTAGACGGCTCCCCTCGGTAACCCTGGTACGCAACCCCAAAGTTGTGAAGATCAGTCTTGTACCTCTCAATGGAGCTCTTGAGACTGTCAGGAGCATGCGCAACGTACCAGTCAAACTGCTCAAGCTGCTTGAACACCTCAGTGCCCTGGTCAACCTAAAAAACATGCATAGAAAAATATGGTCATCATTTCAAGCATGGTCGATAAGGTGCGCAAATAAATATTGAAACAACACTAGGGTGACTTACAATGTTCAATGCCCAGAACTGGTCATAGAACTCACGTGGCGCATACGATGTCTTCGTCGGCTGGGAAGGGCGATTCACCCTCGTGCGCGTCACCTTGAGAAACCAGTGCAGGTACTCCTCAAGACTGGTGCCGTCGTGCTTGAGCGATACAAGGCTATCATACGTTTCTTGCCAAGTATTCCACTGTTGCACCTCGTCGCTCAACAAATTCAAGGCATCAGGTACCTCGAATTTCGGAAGCTGAGCACTCCTGTATGGCCGCATGTCTACAGCGGGTTTTGGTATCCCTTGTAGACAGCCAGCTTGCTTCATAGCTCGATCGGGCATCTGAAACTCACATACTTTGAAGTGAATAAGCGGCACCCGAACCAAACCTGCCAGCACGTACGACACCGAAAGTTGCCAACACCACTCATCCAACCGATGCATCACCTTGCCATATGGCTGCCACGTCACCTGGGATGCATCCAGCATATCTAGTTCCCCCCGATAGAACTTTAGATGGTGGTGAGGGTTTACCCGTCTCTTCCGGTTGGTCTAGGCCCCCAGGCCCACACCCTAGGCCACGTCTCATCGGAATATTCCCGCGGTTGTGGACGACCCATGGGTAGCCTCTCGTAAGACCAAACCTGTGAATGCAAACATTATATGGAATTAGTAATTAATCACGAATATTTTGACACATCAAAACAAGAATATAAATCATCATACCTGTAATAGAGTCAGGCAGGCGGCAATGGATTTGGCATCCACTCTCGTAGCCTTATGCAGTGCTCGATATAGGTGCGCAAGGACAGCTGAACCCCACGAATACGAGTATACCTCCTCAAGATCCTCCAAGAACACCATATACTTCGGATGCACCGTGTTTTTCGAATGCGTCGGAAGTAATATAGCTCCAATAATATACAGAAGGAATGCCTTCGTATATGTCACGAAATCATCATGAGTGTATTCATCTGGTAGCTCACCGTACTGCTCTCTCAGCCATTTAAGTTTGATGCCGTTTGATGTAAGAGCTTCCTTCGGAATTTCCGAAAAATACTGCCTAGCCATATTCTTTATGGATGCAGACGTTTTGCTCAAAGTAATGGGTTTGCCGTGACATGGGATTCCAAGTATAAATCCGACGTCCTCTAATGTAATCGTCATTTCACCAAATCGGAAGTGAAATGAGTTCGTCTCGCTCCTCCATCGTTCAACTAGAGCGGATATAAGGCAATCGTCGTGTCGAGACCAAATCCCGCAATCGGTGAACATAGATAAATTTTGACGGTGTAATAGTTGTATTTGTTCCTCGTTTAGTACCCACTCTTCGAGGTGACGTGTGCTTTGAATTGTTTCCAAAACACCCCTGTCGACACCGTCAAATACGTGCCTCGCGACGTGGTCATCGTCATCGTATAAGATTGATTTATCACGAGGTCCGGGGTAGAAATTCATATCTCTAAGAACAAAATATAATCGTAAACCAACTTAGCGTCCATAATATTTACATTCCAAAAATATAACTGGATGTTAAACCCAGCTTACCAACGCGTTAGCAATAATCATTATCTCATTATACAATTCATCACTTCCCACCACTCCGAACGCTTAATTACTCTACTTCCCTAAAATTTAAAGCCAACGTGGCAATTTACCAATATACCCCCCGATGGCCGCTACGCCACCAACACCACAAAATCGCTTTAAAATTATTTTTTAAATGTATTACGTCAATTATATACCAAATATTTCCTCAGGGTATTTTCAGGGGGAAAGTTATCAAAACACCCCCAACTTATGCAAAATACCCGCTGACATCCATCGCCCCAACAAACATCTCAGAAGAACTGGAAAAAATAACTTTCCGGGTGTCTTACACCCTTTCCCGAACTAAAAGTAAGTCGAAAAATTTTACAATGTTAAATTACCAAAATACCCCGCTGAGCGACAAATTACCAAAATGCCCCTGGCAATTCATTATCACCCTAATGCCCCAAATCAGCTTCAAAAAAATATTTCAGGTGTTTTAATTACATTTCTGGACTAAAAAGTTCGTTGAAAAACTTTACCGGGAAAATTACCAAAATACCCCTCTCGGGGTGGTAAATTATCAAAATGCCCCCTGGCTTCAGAAAATCTCAAAAGTGCTTTAAAATGCTATTTTAAGCTTTCTAAAATCATTCTTGATCTAAAAAGTATTTTACAAAAGTTTCGCCAAAAATCCCGAACCGGTGTCCGGATCGAGCGCTTAAAAGCCCGTTCGGCCAAAAAATAGCTAAGGACTTCGGAATGGCCCGAATTCCTGGGAATTGGAACTTCCCAACATCCTAGGGTTCTCATAAAAGTTTGGCACAAAATTGCGCTAGCTTGATATTTTAAATTACACTGCAAAGTTACAAGGTTGCGCGTATCAGTTAACCCCTTTCCAGTAATTGGAAAAATATGAAATTTTTACCTGATACAGATCTTTTAAAAATAACTAGGGTCTAATTTTTGAATTTTGGCAAAATCTAGCTCTAGCTATTTTTTATAAATTCGTTAAAAACTGTCTAATTAAGTTTTCACCTTTAGCGACAATTACGTTTCGTATTCACATTAAACACACATAACCAGAAATCTAGTTCAATCCATAATTTTAAACTCTAAAATACACGAATTTGAGATTATGGTAAGAACAATGTAAGCATAACACAATTTAAACAATCTACTGGTAAGAACAATTATGGTAAGAACAATTCGAAATTAACAATGAATTATAAGAAAATTCAAAATACTTACTTGCTTTAAACTTGATATATTTTAATCCTCTAGCGGTTATCCACCGATTTTTGACCGTAGAATATTTTTGTTTATGTTATCGTGAAGATTATGCATATAATCTTTGAAGTATGAAGAAGATGGAAGAAAGAGTTGGGAAAAATATGTAGAGTGAAAGAGAGGGTTCTGTCCACAGAAAGAATTGGGGGAAGAACGAATTATAAAGTGAGAAAAGTAAGGGAAAGAGAAGAAAGAAGACCCGTGATTATGAACATCACAGACTCAACCCGTGAGTATGAACATCGCATACTCACGGATTTTCTTTCTTTCTTTCTCTATTCGTGGGGGGCAAGCAGAGAAGTCAAGTGCTAGGGGGCCAACTTTTGGGGGGAGAAGCCAAGTGTCGTTGGGAGGGTGGCTGTTGCGGGGAGGGGGCAAAGTGTTGTTGGGGGTGGAAGCCACGAAGAAAAAAGTGGAAGGCCACATGGTTCGGGGGTGCGAAGGAAACAAAAAAAAGTACACGCAAAAGATAACAAAAAAAAAAGGAACCGGGGGGTGGGGGCCACGAAGAAAACAAAAAAGGAAGTGGGGTGGGGCCACGAGAAGAAAACAAAAAGAAAACAAAACAGGGATGCAAGAGAGAATTTGGGGGTCGGGGCCACGGGAAGGGGGAACCGCAACAAGGAGTTGCGGTTCGGTGTGGGGGCCACGGGAAGGTGGAACCGCACCTCCTTGTTGCGGTTGGGGGGCGGGTGGGGCCGTGGGAAAGGAAGAAAAAAGGGGAAGAAAGAAAGAAAAAAGGAGAAGAAATAGGGGAAGAAAGAAAGAAGAAAGAAAAAAAGGAGAAGAAAGGGGGAACCGCAACAAGGAGTTGCGGTTCGGGGGTGGGGGCCACGGGAAGGGGGAACCAAGGAAAAAGGAAGAAAAAAGGGAAGGAGGAAGGGGGCCCACCAAAAAAAATGGAGAACCGCGACAAAGAGTTGCGGTTAGGGGGTGGGAAGAAAAGGGTGGAACCGCAAGTCCTTGTTGCGGTTGGAGGGTTTTAAAAAGGGCAAAAAGGGAAGGGGGTGGGGGCACGAAAAAAAAAGAAGGACAAAAAAGGAAAAGAAAACAGGGAAAGGAAAAAACAAAAAAGAAAGGAAAAAAAAAGGAAAAGAAAAAAAGGAAAAGAAAGGGCAAAAATGGAAATGAAAATAAAAAAGGACATACAACCGCAACTTCTAGTTGCGGTTCGGGGGTGGGGTGGGCCCTCTCAAAGCGCAGTGAACCGCAACTCCTTGTTGCGGTTCGGTGGATAACATCCACCGGTGGATCTGTATTGGCCCCCATATATATATATATATATATATATATATATATATATATATATATATATATATATATATATATATATATATATATATAGGGAGCTGATCCGTTGAGAGCGCTAGCAAAATGAGTTAAGTTGTTAGAGCGATCTGAGCGTCCACGTGCTATCTGTGGACGGTTTAGATCTTTTTTTTTGCCCTTTTTTAAGTCCGTCCGCTACATAATGTAGCGGACGGTAATTTTGACAAAATTACCTCTTACACCGTAAGAAATAAATTGCTCATCCGCTCCACTACAAAATTACCTCTTACACCGTAAGAAATAAATTGCTCATCTGCTCCACTACTTAAAGTAGCGGACAACTAATCTTCTCATTGGAACTCGTGGTTTTTGTCTCTTTTTTTCCACTTGGTCTCTCTTTCTCTCTCTCTTCCCCTCCATCTCCATATCCCCAATGCCGCCACTCGTCACAGACCCCAACACCCATCACTCATGAGCCATCCAAAGCAACCGGCGCTTAGTCGCCTTTGCCGTCAAATCTTGGTGGATGTCGATATCACTTGTACGCCATCCAAAGCCACCGGTGCCGTACGAGCATCATCACCATCCATTCGTCGTCCCCCCAGATCTTGGTGGAAGTCGATATCATTCGTGCACCATACAAAGCCACCGGTGTCGTACGAGCATCACCACCATCTAGTCGCTGTCGCTGCCAGATCTTGGCGGATGTCTATATCACCCGTGGCCAACACCACTGCAACCGTTGCTGCTAGATCTTCGCAAGGGTCAATGCCAGAGCCATCACCAGTGCCACCGAGTCAATTACAACTTTGCCTCGAAATACTTTTTATTCGCTGCTGCCAGATCTTGGGTTTTTTGTTTTTCAGATTTTTTTTCTTTTTTAATTATCTCATATTGGATGGTTTAATAATAACACTTGACAGATCTTGGTTATGGTAGAGCGGCGCGATGGTTCTGCCGTGGTGTGGTGGTTCTGCCGTGGGTTTGTTGTTTAGTCTCAGTCTACTTTCTTGATCTCCTCCCAATTTTATGTTTTTTCTGGGCTCAGCAAGATTACACTTTTCACTCTTTTTTCGTGGGATTGTATGGTTATTGGATGAAAATTGGAAGAGCACATAACTGAACAAACATCAAAGCATAGAGACAATAATTGAAAAACAGCAAATATCAAAATAGTGAAGGCTTAACACACACAAAAGAAAATTGATTTGGATCATCCGCTACATAATGTAGCGGATGAACATTCAAAGTCAATAACATAGAGCAAAGGGGGGCAATATGGTAAAAATTACCGTCCGCTACATTATGTAGCGGACGGACTTAAAAAAGGAAAAAAAAAAGTCTAGACCATCCACAGATCGCGCGTGGATGGCCAGATCGCGCTAGCAACTTAACTCATTTTGCTAGCGCTCTTAACGGATCAGCTCCCATACACACACACAACTCCCCTCTCTCGTGCCAAACACGTGGCATTCATGCACTCACACCTGTACAGCTCATGGAGTTATGCTCCCACGGTTTTTTCTAGTAATAATAATAATAATAATAATAATATGTTCATTTGTGTCAATTTTAAGAGGGTGTTTGGGATTAATTCTAAGTTGATCAAACCCAATTAAATTTATATTAAATCAGTTTTGAAAGTTTGCCAAAAAAAAGTAAACTGATTAAATCTACTCCAATGTGCTTAAAACTGATTAAATCCATAATCTTCATTTTTTTTGGATTAAGATTTAATCAGTTTTGGAGAATCAGATTTAACCAAGAGATTTATCAAAATATCCTTATATATAATCAGCAAGAATTAAATGCTCAATTTCAGTTTGAATACACTATATAGTAATTTTACTAAACCTACTTTAATCTCTTTTTATGCAAACATCTTTAACAATTTTTAATCTATTATGCTTAAAATTGATTAAAGTTGATTTTAGAGATTGATTCTGATTTAATCAAAATCTACTTTTAAGAATCATCTCAAATGGCCTCTAATTCACCTTTGATCAAGTGATTATCAGGCATATCTACAAAGTTACTTTGTGTTTTGAAGTTTATGTACTACTTGACCTGATGAGAGCAGTCGTGGATAAGTTGCAAACATAACCTGAAAATATTCTCTTGCTTGTGAAAAGTCACCGCAGCATTTAATGAAGAAATTAAAGGTATCTTTTATGGAGGAGACGATTTGAATTTATTACTGTATTGTTATGGTTTAGACGAGACGTATTCGTTTATTTTTTTGTTAGGTATCAGTTTAAATACCGGTCAATGCATAGTGTATCAACGCCAATGATCATGTGGAGATTTCCGAGCTTTGTACCAACTTTAGTACGTAACTCGGAAACTGAAATCTTGTAAGACCCAAACATTTTCCTCTATATTCGAAACTGAAACTGAAGTCTTCTCCTTAAATTTGCACAACGCACATCCTAAATTTCCCAGTTCTCCAAATATTCCTCTTATGCCTTATCCTATGCCTCTAAGAAAATGAAGTTACTTAACCATCTTCAAGATCTTCAACTCTATTCGCCGATCCTCGTTAGGTTTAACTTGCTTGCAGTATTTCATATCTTGATAACCCTTGAAACTAACACATAATTCCAATGCTTCGGAGTTAAGATAATTCCTCTTGTTATCTAATACCCTCTCACTCATAGAAAAAGGAAGCAACCATGGAAGCTTGTATTGGTAGTATATCACGCTCATTTTGGGATAACACGTGATAAGTTTTTGCATTTTTTTCCCACCAAGTTAATAAAGCAAAATTTCTTTGCTCCTATACCGTCATTGAACGATATTGATTACCATTTGCATGTAAACAAGTTTTATTAAAAGAAAAAGAAGAAGATATACTTAAAATTTCATGTAGTTCAACTCGCCCCTATTTGCTCTATTCCTTTGAGTATATGAATCGTAATACATGTTAACGCGCGATTATGTTGTAGGCTTGCCAGAAGAACTTTAAGGGTTCGATTGGATCACAGAATGAACCTTGGAATCGAAGTTGATTTTGAAATTGGACCTTAAGAATTATAATTATACTGTTTGGATGGCTTATTTATAATTAGAATTATAATTCAGTCTCAATTCCAAGGCATTAAAAATGTACTACATAGTCCATGGCTCAATTCTTAAATCTCAAGCTCAAAATTACGATTCCAACCCATTATTTGTTCGCTGTTTGTCTCTCGACTCATTCTGCCCGACAGGAAATTGCATTTTCTGGAATGTAGTCGACTGCATTGGAATGCAGTCGACTGCAAGTTGGGCAGTGAGGTATTACAGTCGACTGCAATACTTCCAACTGCATTGGAATGCAGTCGACTGCAAGTTGGGCAATGAGGTATTACGGTCGACTGCATTCCAATGCAGTTGACTGCAATACTTCTAGTAGCCTATTACAATAAACTGCATTGAATTATGGTCGACTGCAAGTTGGAAATTTTGAATTTCGAACGGCTACTTTGGGAATACAGTCGACTGCAATGGCACATTACAGTCGACTGTATTTACCGTTTGGCGTATTTAATACTCCACCTAACTCCAAACGGTCATATTAATTCCCAACTCTATAAATACTCATCTTGGGCACAGTTTTGATTCATCAATTGCATTCAAAGCTCTCTTATCTTTCATATACTCAAAGATCAAAGTAATTGTTCAATCTCTCTTGTTTTTCATTGATTTCTCATCCATTTCAAGAGAGCATTTATTGTGAGCTTACATTTGAGAGATATACACTTTCATAAGTCATCATACACTCATATCTCTTGTTCTAGTGCTTAAACTTGTACTCATCTACTTCTTGAGAGTGAAATCTTGTACACATTTCTTCATCTAAAGTTTCTTGTATCAAAGCTTGGGGTTGTCAAGCTTTGGAGCTTTGGGATTGTCAAAGCTTGTTCTTGATGTGGGCATAGCATCAAGGGATTGTAAGAGGTTCGATCTTGACCCGTAAGAAAGATCATACTAGTGGATTCTAGGGCTTTTCAAGGGACTTCCTTGAAGGGGTGGACGTAGGCTTGAGGGTATATCAAGCTGAACTATTTCAATCTCCTTGTCAAGTATCTCTAAACCCTTCTCTCCTTACATTATCTTTTTACATTTGTGTTGAGATTAGCTTGTTTGCTTACTTGAGATATTGTGTTTGAGGTTTGTTGTTTGTGACTTTTCAAGTGTTATTCATAACTTCTCTAAGTTTGAAGTAATTACTTGTTATTACTTAAAGTAGTCTTAAAACCCTATTCACCCCCTCCCCCCTCCAGGGTTATCTTTTCGGTTTCAGTATATTTCTGAAAAAGCAAAATTATTGGCTGAAGTTGATGCAGAAATTAGTAGCTGCTCCAATTCCAAATGATACGAGCGATGAGGAAGTGATAAAATATGTCCGACTTACACTTGAATGGACAACAATTAGAGAGAATTTAGCTAAGGACATGTTTGCTGAATATCAAGCTAGGAATGGACGACGAGTTTGACACAATTAGTTAATTACTTATCTGAAATGTTATTCCTTTAAGAGCTATTTCCTATTACCATATATCTCATGGATGTCTTGTTACTATGTATATGTTCCTTCAGGAGCTATTTCAAAACTAGATGCTGATATTGTTCTTATTACTGAATATTGGTCTACGAGATAGTTGAAGAAGTTGCAACTCGCATTTTAATTGGTGATGTGAAAATTTCTTACAACTTTCTTCGGAGAAACTTCATGTTTTTATGCCTATAATTGAACCATTTTAATAATGGCAGTTGTGTAACTTAATATGATTAGTTGATCGAAATATAATCTTTACTTTAGCAATTTCAATTCAATGGAATTACAAAATTTTACTTGAGCAATTTCAAAATATAATTATTACTTTAGCAATTTTAATTCAATGGCAGATTTTTACAAATATTTATTGGCAGCTGTCTGTTACCCTTTTTTTTTCTCTATCAATTTCAATTCTTAAATCTAATTCTTTGTGCTACCCAATCAATGGAATTACAACTTCTATTCAATTCCAAGTCAATTCCAATTCCATAAGAATTGGAATTGAATTACAATTCCTAATTCCATTTGCCAATCGGGCCCTAATAGTAGTTGAAATTTTTTCCAAACGAAAAGGATATCTAATTTATGAGGTTGTTGTAGCAGTTGACCCATATCCCATATAATTGTGAAACTCCTTGATTTACATTTTGTAAGATTGCCAATTTGAACCTAGAATTTAAAGTAGTGAAAGTAACAAATATGTGAGGCATTGCCTTACAATGCTTTGATAATTTATTGCCCGTTTGTTTCATTACATGCCTAAATACATCTAAATTTTTACATCCAATTAAAATTGCAGCCATTTTGAGTATTTCTAGTACAAGAAAGAGGATGTAAGATAGTAAGTACCAGACAATCTAACAGTGGAATCTTAAGAAAACATACAAAAGTTTAACCATAAATGCAGCTACCTCTCTTTTCTTGTGACTTGGCAAGCAATCTGGGAACTTAGTATCTAGTTATTATAAACATCTTTGCGTACGATAACAAGTAACACCATCAAATGCATGAAGTTCCACCTGTATTGAACATTTGTAATATGTTTCTTAGCAGACAAATTATAGTGTTAAGCACACAAAGATTTACATTCTTATCGTCTTACCTCAAAAGAACTAACAACGTAACTATACTCCTTACCTTGGTAATAAGTTGTGCTGAAATAGCTAAACCATATTGAAGAATTAAAATTAATTGCATGACAAGCACATTGAGCATGAAAATATTTAACCACCTTTCATAGAATGCAAGATAGTCTGTAACATTTCTAGAGCATCACTGTTATTGGAATCACTATCGGAACTAGTGCTTATGACTTTATCAGTGGGTTTATAGATCAGGCATGTTGTTGCTATAATTTCAGTAGTCCCAAATGCATCGGGTGAAAGTCAAAACATATAAAACGATTCCTTGTGCATAACCACTTTGCATCAATCCAATGTGTTGTGACATAGCAATAACTAATATGATTACAAGCTCTCAAAACTTCAGAAATGATGCTAACATTGCCATCAAACTTTTTAAAATAATTTAACCATGGTTTAACTTCATTACATTGCTACAATGCAGCAAACCTAGTAGTATTTCTATGAATCTTTTACACAAAGGTTTCATTGTTTGTCATATATCTCGTATGAAATTCATTATTACCGAAGTTGAAACGTTGTTCATTTTGCACAAGAACTCCAACAATACCATCCCTTTGGTGTTGCTGATCATACATAAAAATCTTATCGCCAGTAGATATTTGTGTTTGATTCTGTTTTATAACATTAGAGATACTGCCTAATAAGATGTAAATTACCATTAACACAGGACAATATTCTCCATATTGCTTACATTAAGCTTTCTTCACGCCCTCAAGTTTTACCTTTATAAAATGTTTCCAACACTCCACTTTGAGAGGTCTCTCGCTCTCTTCGACTGTTGACAGACTTGTGGTAGGATTGCTTAATTGATATTGTGAAAGGTTATTTTCAAGAATATGAATGTTTGGTAAAATATGAAGAACTCTTGGGTGTTTAATACACACCGGTGATTGCATTTGACGTGGTGCTTATGGTAGTTGATATTTTTTGCTACTTTTGATGGCCTTAAACAAGACATCTTTCGTAAAACTTTTTCTTTTAAAAGCAAAATTGTTAAGAATAAGTAAATAGTGACTTTACCAAAAAATAATTAAAGAAAACTCGTAGTGCAAAAATTCAATGGTTTGGTAACCAATAACAATGCACAAAAAAACTTGTAGCTAAGAGAGAGTTGTAATATAATTGAGGTATAAAGAATTTGAAGAGAATAATTGAATTTATATATTTTTCAAGCTTTACAAAACACCAAAATATCTTAAGAACTAGCCATTTAAAATTGTTTGGGAAGGGTAAATGTGTAAAGTTCATAATTGTTGAAATAAGGTTAAACAGATATACCTTTCAAACCTGCCATTATATGGTTGTTGAAGGGGTAAAAATGTCAATTTGATTAGAATGGCCATTGGGGAGAAGGTAGGAAATTCAAAAATTTTGAATTTCAACAAATTTCAAAAGGGTTGGTCGCGCTGAGCCTGGATTGGATGCAGATCAAGACAAGCCTTTATCTCAAAACAAGCATTGCTAGGCCTGGCTCTTCTTTTTTGTGTGTGTGGGGGGGGGGGGGGAATATGAGGTCCATCCATGGCCCTTGCTGCATGTGTCTGCACTGCACATAGGGTTGTATACATTTCAAGTAGAAACATAGGTTTGTTTGGACTCGATTCGTCTAGTTATTCAAGCTCGACTTGAGTTCATCAAGAACCAAAACATCAACGTTCGAAGTCGGCTCAAGTTCGTGAGTGTGAAACTAGGGCTCGACTTGTTCGGCTCATGTATTGATTATCAACAAGAAAAGAGACAGGTCCGGATGGCTTAAGCCCATTTGTCCATCATAGCGGTAGTGTTGGTTAACTGCCTGCTTGGCTTGGCTGAAGTTTATGAAGGGCAATAGGTAAAAGTGTTTTGGTGAGGTTGGAGTATAAGAAACAATGGTGGACCTAAAAAAGAAAACAATAAGAAAATACAATTTATAAATTTATAAAGTACTAAAAAGTCTCTGAATTTGTACCAAGAGATTTCAAATGATCTTTTCCAACACATAAGAGTGTACGGAGTCAAACCGATAGAGGAGACAGCCTCCATGAATATGTAGCCTATAGCCCTCTTCACAGAAAGAAGGTTCTTGATATAAACTATAGGTTTATATCAATATCATAGACTATAGGTTGTTTACATTCGATCCCAGGATACAGATTGGCCATGTACTTGTACACAAAAGAGAGGGTGAGATGATGGGAGTTCTTATCTAATCTTAACCATGAAACTCATATACCACCAAGAATCTATAGCTCCAAAAGTCCGCAGGTTATGTCAGTAGGATGGAGATGCATACAAAATTTTAGAAGAGGCATTTCAAAAGTCGAATGTCATATCCAAAAAACCACCGAAGGCGAAGATATTTGCATATCTACTTTGATAGAAACTGAATTCGCAAAGCTATCCTGCAACAAAGTACTTGCTATGCATTGATATACCAACTTACAGTCCTAATGCAAAACCTTCTTATTAGAGACATATTATGTAGACAAAAATGCAATGAACACCATAAAAGGATTTGGAACCGTTTATTAAAAAAACCATCAAGTATAAACAACGTAAATTTGAGACAAAAATGCAATGAACACCAGAAAATGATTTGGAACAGTTTAATTAAAAAACCATCAAGTATAAACAACGTCATTTTGAGATAGTTCAGAATTCTTACTCTTCAAATTCTTAAGGATCAAAGCATGCAAGATTGAGCTTTCAAGGTTTCCTTCGGAATTCACCCACGAAAAGTAATTTAAGTAAGTCATTAGATAAGATTTTTTAAATAAAAGTCAATCATGCAATACATTCTAAGAGTATTATGTAAGATGTTAATGAGAAAGAGTGTCACTTTGGTTTTAAACAGATTCTAGTAGAGAAGACAACAGAGAAAGAAGTAGAACTTAAAAGTTATATGGGTTGAAAACATGCAACATATTAAGAGTACTATGACAAAGATAATAAAGAGAAAGATGTGTCATTTCGATTTTAAATAGATTGTGGTAGAGAATTCGGGTTGTCTATCTAGGAGGGATCATGTAGAAGGCTAGATTTTAGTGGTTTTGATATTGCAAAAAACTCAGGTATTGCGACGAACTTGGGTAGCGTATCTAAATGAGGTGGTTCGCCAATTTTTCAGAGCTCGAGATCAATTTGATGTTACATCCATAACTTCTAAGTTAGCAAGGAAGTTTGACCAACAAAGGCACCGTTACACTGACCATTGAAATTCACTATACATTACAACATACCGGACCACACATATGGGTACAATACAGGCGCTAATTACAACATCTATCTGATGTTACGTCCACCCATAATTTCCAGTTAGCGAGTGCGCTAAATATCTAAGAGACGTAGCAAGAGGGATCATGTAGAAGGCTATATTTTGGTGGTTCCAACATGGCAAAGAATTCGGGCATGTAAACGAATTCATGGAAGCGAAATTCTTATGGCATTTCAGCATTAGAACTTGTCAAGGCCGAGGCATTTTTGAGGTAGAGATTGATGGTTCCGATAGATGTTGCAAAATTATTCTTGCGAGCCATGCTATTAATTCTCAAACGGGGTAAGTTCTTCTTGGCTTTGCTGTAATCAACCTATCTACTTCCTTTTATCTAAACAATGTGTTCCCAACCTATTCTGGTCTCACCCAAAGGCCCACTGGGGTCCCATTTTGCTTAACACGTCCGCACAAGCAACATGCAATATTCAACGATTCCAACCGGTCAAAGGTGCACGCTCAAGTCACGTACACAACTCACTTTTTCTACCTGACTTCGTCACCAAGAAACTCATCCTGGCGCGATTTCTCATCATGCCCTGACCGTCGCACTTCGCCCTTCGCTCGTCGGCACTTACCGAAGGAAGTTGACCTTGGCCTTCCCCTTGGGGTCGGCCTAGGCCTCCCTTAGGGGTCAACCTTGGCCTTCCTCTGGGGTTGGCCTTGGCCTCCCCCAATGGTTGGCCTTGGCCTTCCCCTAAAGGTTGGCCTTTGGCCTTCCATACTTAGCATCTTTGCTACTCTTCAAGGGGCCGGACGTCACTCCGCGACCCCTGTCGGCGGACGTCACTCCCCGACCCCCTTCGCCGGCACGTCACTCCGCCACCCCCGTCTCCCGGACGTCACACCGTGGCCCCAGCACCTTACTCACTCTACCGCGCCCATGCGCCGCCCCACTGATACGATCGCATTCCCTGGCTCCCTGTCACACTACCGTGCCCCCGGGTACCATACACACTCCGCCACGCCCATGTGCCACGCCACTGATACAATCACACCCCTGGCTCCCTGTCACACTACAGTGCCCTTGGCACCATACGCACTCTGCTGCGCCCATGCACCGCGCCACTAACACAGTCATGCCCCATGGATCTCTGTACACTACCATGCTCCTTGTATTGGTCCATCCTTTCACCACACCATGCGCACCTTGCCTTGGTCGTGGAACATGCTTCGACCCACTCTCCAGAATGTGCAGCATCCATCTCTATCCTTTTCCTTTCCAAATACAAACAGGGGAATCCTTGAAATATCTCTTTGATTGAAAGACTATTAGTGATATAATACATTACTCCACTGGAATTCAATAAAATCTCGAAATGAAGATATTTTTTTACTAGTTCAAAACGCGTTGCAGAACGATCTAAAAAAGAATTGATATTGATATAGTTTGATTCCTCAACTCAATTAGTAGTACCTCTATAGTCCACTTCTTCCCCATACTACGAGTGAAAGGCGGGGATAAGCCACTCCTCCGGGACACTATCTCCGCCAGGGAGCTCTTCAACTCCTCTTCTGCCGGGTAGACGGCTCCTCTGGGATGCTACCTCGGCCAATCGGGTAGACGGCTCCTCCGGGATGCTATCTTGACGCGCTCCGAGTACTCTGGCACAAGGACTCACTGCGGGGATAGGCGACTCCTCTGGGACACTATCTCCGCCAGGGAGCTCTTTAACTCCCCTTCCGCCAGGTAGACGGCTCCTCCAGGATGCTACCTCGACCTGAAGAATAGGAGACTCCTCCGGGACACATATCTCCGTCAAAGAGTTCTTCAACTCCCCTTCCACCAGGTAGACCACTCCTCCGGGATGCTACCTGGCCCGTCGGGTATATGGCTCCTCCAGGATGCTACCTTGACGCGCTCTGAGTGCACCGGCACAAGGACTCACCCATGGGATAGGCGACTCCTCTGGGACACTATCTCCACCAGGGTGTCTTCGTGACTAGCCTAGGTGCTCCAGCACTGAGGGCTTACGTCGGCACCCCTATGAACTATGACCCCCGGGTCACTTCGAGACAGGAGTAGGTCTTCGGAGGGCATCACGCCTTGTTCGCCTGGCAGTTGAGCGTCGGGTTTTCCCCACCGCTGCCAGGCCTGTGGGACTCTGCAAGTGCTTGGATTAATGGCTAGATCAAGGGGGTTCTCTGGCCACACCGACATTGTGGGAGCCAGTCTTTCCAGACAAACAGAGCGACGCTGTGCAGGGTAGGTCGGGTGAATATGCGATTCGACAGCTCGTGGAGCACCGAGAGTTGTGAACCCCTCGGTGACGTGTCACTCCGGGGGAGCACCACGTGTCGCGTGATGACATCATCATCTCAACCTCTATATATAGAGGTCTTGAGAATTCATTTGGAGGACCTTAGATTTTTAGATTCACGGAACTCTGACATTTTCACTTTCTCACTCTAGAATCCTAGAGAGAAACATACAGGACCCTGACTCTGGACCTAAGCATTGGACTGTGACTGTCGTCGTGTATTCACCCTGCGTCATTGCCCTCGCAGCACTGCCACCCTTAGGCTCTGTCTGGGAAGCCCTTGGTCTCTGCCCTTGCTCCACCCTTACTGTGTCCCACATCATCACACTTGGCATCTGACTCGGACTGCATTCCTTGTGGCACCTCCACGTCGACTGCGAACTCACTTTCCTTAGCATCATTTTGGCGACTCCGCTAGGGAGGTGAGCATCGTAGTGCAATTCATCCCGTGCCCGACACACCCAAGCAACCATGCGTCAGCAACACAGGACTACCAGCCAAAGCCTCAACCCGGCCGTCCAAGAGAAGCATCACCTCGAGGACCAAGAGGAGACCAGTCACAACTAGCTCTAGGCTCCCCCTACAATGGATCCATCTGATGTGGCCGCGATCATCGACGCCACAATCCAACATCTTACTCCTACCATCACCGACCTCCAGAACTCACAATCTACGTTCATGGCTGTGATCTTAGGAATGCAAAAATCCATCCAAGTCTTGACTTCACAAACGCCGACATCTCATGGCCTTAGAGATCCCCACCCTGTGTCCGCTGCTCACCCCCTACCATCCCAAGCTCTAGGGTTGGCCCCTTCCCATCAGATTTAGCTATCAGGGCCTAGGCTAGTTTTAGACACTGCTCAGGTCCCAATGTCGCGACCACCGTTGCCTTGGTCCTTCGGGCCCTCGATAGTAGGACTCGCGGCACCTCAGCCTACGGCGCCATGCCTTACCCTTGCTCGAAGCACTTCAGAGACTCACGACTCAATCGAGATGGAGCCTAACCCGAACATAACCAACCGAAACCTAAACACAAGTCATTCCCCCGGCTTACTCCAGTCGACCCTGCCTGACGATCGGTTTCCAGCCGCTGACACTACCCATATGCAAACCATACCCGCAACAAGTTGCTCTCCACCACCAACCCCTCTCGACCGTTGTCATCCCCTCAATGCCACAGGTTACCCCGTCTGGGGGCTCTGGTGCCCGAATCATCCCGACAGGGCACAAACCCTCACATGCTACATGCGTCGCCAAGCATGACCTTGATGCCATCCTTCACCGTCTCAAGCAATCGTCCTTACCACACTCCCCCTCTAAGCTGTCAGGCCATGCTCCCTACTCTGGTAGCCTCGCAACCAAGCCATACCCTGTCAAGTCAAGCAACCATCATTCACCCTGTTCAACGGCAAAGAGGTCAATGCCCGCGAGCACATCACCCATTTTGCTGGCTCCCTGGAGCACTACGGGGAAGACGACACTTTGAAGCTTCAAGAATTTCACAAGTCCCTGACTGGCCTCGCCTACTCTTGGTATCATCAGATTCCTGACGGTACTATCCACTCCTGGTTCGACATGGTCCAGCTCTTCCTTGACAAGTTCCACTATGAGACGGAACGTGTGACCATCGTTGACATTGCCAGAATCCACCAGAACCCCGGCAAAAATCTCAACACCTATGTTACGCGATTTCATCACAAGTGCTTGGAGTGCACTAACTTCAGCAAGGATGAAACCCTCGTACCCATTTGCATCAAGAACATGAAAGACACCTACAAGGTCTACCTTGAAAACCTTCAACTTCGGTCCTGAGGACATCTCAAAGAAGCTGCGCGATGCACCTATGACTCGGTCAGTCCGTCAAAGACCCCAAAGCCCCAAACTCATATTGCCTTGGCCACAATGGAAGAAGTAGCCAATAACGACGACAACAACCGCAAGCGTCAGTCCTAAGGAAGGGATGAAAGCCCTGACAAGAGAAGGTAGCCGATGCCTGCCCCGGAATACCCGTGTGACTTGAAGAGTGTCAGAGCTCTCCTTGAGACATGGATCAATGACAATGCTATTACCATGCCTGATGCCGAAACTAATCCTACTCCGGAAGACTTAGCCCATCCCAACTACTGCCCCTATCATCGGAAGGTCGGTCACGGCTTCAAGTGGTGCAGGGGCCTGAAGTTCGTCTTTACAGACAAAATTGCATCTGGCGAGCTCAAACTCTAAGCCTGGGACATTTGAACCAACCGCCCAAGCCCTGGCCTGCCTAGTGCGTTTTCCACACTTGTATTTTTCCTTCATTTTGCAAGCTTCCATGTACTCAACTCCCATGTACCAAGGCATGTTGCCTATCTTTTGTTATCAATGAAGTTGAATTTTCCAGACTTAGAAAATTTTCAAGCTACAGGGCTCTTGCACAGGCCTACTGACACCACTCTTGATACCATCACCCACTCTTTTGGGGGCTTCGCCACTTCCCAACCCCCCTCCACCTCACATTGTAGCTACTTGGTACGTGGTGCGCGAGGTGGCTCAAGCCACGCTACTACGGTCACATCATTACCCCTCATCCCTTTTTTTGACACTTAAAATAATTTTTATTTTTTTCGCAACCGATCATCGATGATCACCCTCAGCAGTCTCCCTCAGCACCCTTGTCCGAGCTCAACACGTAGAAAAATTTTGTTACAAAAAATTTTCAAGCCCCTTCTCCTTAGGCTTCGTCCAACACTCGGGAAATCTTCTCAACACTTAGAAATTTTCACCCATTCGCACTCCTCCCTCTCACCCTGCCTGCTTGCGGTCGGGTCACACCCTCTCACCCTCGTTCTACACTTAGAAAAAAGATTCACAAAATTTTTCATCTCCCCCACACACTCCCTCATCGCTCTCATGACTCTCTTAATCTTCATTCACTCTCCCTCTCTTCCGTCAACATCTAAAGCCCCATCACCCTTTCCCTTTTTTTTCACAATCTCTCTTACTCTCTCTCTCTCTCTTTTGCTCTCATCAAATAATTAGAGTTCATTCCCCCCACCCCCACCCTACGCTCCTATCTTCCTCCTTGAGGCAAAAAATATTATTATTATTTATTTAATTCAAAATCCAAATTTAATTCAGCCGGGCAGCCCGCGTGCGCCCGAAACCCGTACCGACCCGCGCACCCTCTTCCTCTCTATCCCATGCCTAATTCCTTACCCACTACCTGACCCGCGCCTTTCTTCTCTCTCACAAACCCTAATCTATCACATCTCTTTCTCCTTTCAGCGGCCCCCCCTTACGGTGCCGTCATAGCCCCTCGGCCTCGCCTTCGGCCGGTCATCCCCCCTCCCTTCCATCGTCGATGACCCCCCCTTGGCCGCTCCTCATTCCCCTCCCTCTCTTCTCTCACCTCGCCTCCTCCTTCCCCCTGGGCCTCGCGCCGCCGAGCAGCCCTGCCACTCCCTTCCCCTTCCCTTCCATTTCCTTTCCCCTTCCCCTTCCCTTCCCCTTTCCCCTTTCCCCTTCCTTCTTCCCCCGCCCCCCCTCGGCCTCGGCCTTCCCCCCCGTCAGCCTCAACCTCCTACCCCCTTTGCCTTGGCCTTGGCCTTCCCCCTCCCCCACCCTCTCTTCCCTTCCCCATCCCCCTCGCCCATCACCCCGCCCTGCGCCTTGGTCTGCCTCAGCCACTTAGTCACCGGCCTTGGCCCTCCTCCTCCCCTCCCTCACTCCCCTGTGCCCCTCATCCCCTTTCCTCCGCAGCAGCCCTGCGCCGCCCCCGCAGGGCCACTATTCTTCTTCCCTCTTCACTCTTCCTTTCCATCTTCCACCACAGTTCACCTCCAACCCCCTTCCACCATCGGCCCCGGGCCCCTCCCCCTTCAAACTTCAACCATTCCACCTTCTTCCATGGCCAAGGCCAACCCCTATACCACGGCCATGCCATCTTGACCAAGGGCGACCTCCGACCTCTTCGTCGACCCCGAGGCCGACGCTACACACCTTCAACCACCCTTCTCTCTCATCTTTCCCACCACGGCGGACCTCTCGGCCGACAACCAAGGTCGACAACCCATACATACTTTGGCCTGCTCACATTTATCCAACGACCGACAACCACGGCCAGCACTTCAAATTTTTTTTGCAACATGACCGCCACCCGCGCCCTAACGCCCGTCATGGACTGCCCCAACATCACGACGCTTGATTGTGCCCTTGTCACGTCCCTCATGACGATGTCCCTCGACATCAAATAACCTTGGTAGGTGGTGTGCGAGGAAGCTTAAACCACCACCGCAATGCCCGTCACCCGGGCACCTACTCCACGATGCCCTTGCACAGTCTCTGAGACCCCCGTCGCTGTCGCCCAGGCGCTACCTCCTTAACCCCCATCGCCCACGCCCCGACGCCCGTCGTGGACTGCCCCAGCATCACGACGCCCGATCGCGCCCTTGTCGCACCCCTCATGACAATGTCCCCCGACATCAATGTACTTGGTAGGTGGTGTGCAAGGTAGCTCAAACCACTTACCCCATCGTCGTTGCCCAGACACTGCCTCCCTGACCCCTGTTGCCCGCGCCCGTGCTCCGTCTCCCCAACACATGTCACCCACGTCCGGACGCCAATACTTTTACGGCCACCATCCTCACCCGGGCACCGATTTTGCGACCCTCGTAGCCCATGCCCCTGCACCCTATCATCATGCCCTTGTGTCAACTCCTATCCATACTCAGGCTTCTGTAGGTGGTCCACGAGGTGGCTCGAGCCACCTACTCTGCGCCTTCGTCATTCAGAGACAACGTTAGCAACTCTCGAACCAACAAACATTAGATATTCTTCTAAGTGCGAGCTTGCGCATATGCGTGTGGCGCCCGCTCAGGTTACCCCTCCGCTCACACCACACGTATGGGGCTTATGTTCCCAACCTATTCTGGTCGCACCCAAAGGCCCAGTGGGGGTCCCATTTTGTATAAAATGTCTGCACAAGCAACAGACAATATTCAACGATTCCAACCGGTCAAAGGTGCACGCTCAAGTCACATGCACTTCTTACTTTTTCTACGTGACTTCGTCATGAAGAAACTCATCCTGGCACGATTGCTCATCATGCTCCGACCGTCGCACTTCGCCCTTCGCCCTTCGCCCGTCAGTGCACCTTGGCACTTACCGAAGGAAGTCGGCCTTGGCCTTGGCCTTCCCCTAGGGGTCGACCTCGGCCTTGGCCTTCCCCTAGGGATCGGCCTCGGCCTTAGCCTCCCCTTGGGGTCAGCCTCGGCCTCCCTTAGGGGTCGGCCTTGGCCTTGCTCTGGGGTTGGCCTTGGCCTCTCCCAATGGTGGGCCTTGGCCTCCCCTAATGGTTGGCCTTGGCCTTCCTTAAAGGATTGGCCTTTGGCCTTCCTTAAAGGATTGGCCTTTGGCTTCCATACTTAGCATCGTTGCTACTCTTCAAGGGGTCGGAAGTCACTCCATGACCCCCGTCGCCCGGACGTCACTCTGCGACCCCTATCCCCCGAAAGTCACTCTATGACCCCCGTCGCCCCGACGTCACTTCGCGACCCCCGTCGCCTAGAAGTCAGTCTGTAACCCCCATTGCCCAGACGTCACTCCGCGACCCCAGTAGCCTAGAAGTCACTCTGCGACCCCCGTCGCCCGGACGTCACTCCGCAACCCCCGTAGCCCAGACATCACTCTGTGACCCCCGTCGCGTGGAAGTCACTCCGCGACCCCCGTCGCCAAGACGTCACTCTGCAACCCTCGTCGCCTGGACGTAACACCGTGCCCCCGACACCTTACTCACTCCGCTATGCCCATGCGTCGCGCCACTGATACAGTCGCGCCCCTAGCTCCCAGTCACACTACTATGCCCCTGGGTACCATACACACTTCACCGCACCCATGCGCAGCGCCACTGATATAGTTGTGCCCCCTAGCTCCCTGTCAAACTACAGTGCCCTTGGCACCATACACACTCTGTCGTACCCATCCTCTGCGCCACTAACACAGATGTCCCCTGGCACCTTACTCACTCTGTCGCACTCGTACGCCGCGCCACTAACATAGTCCCGTCCCCTGGCTCTCTGTCACACTACCATGCTCCTTGCATCGGTCCATGCTTTCACCACACCATACGCACCTTGCCTTGATCGTGGAACATGCTTCAACCCACTATTTGGAGTGTGCAGCATCCTGCGGGGATAGGCGACTCCTCCGCGATACTATCTCTGGCAGGGAGCTCTTCCACTCCCCTTCCGCCAAGTAGACGGCTCCTCCGGGATGCTACCTTGACGCTCTCTAAGTGCTCCAGCACAAGGACTCATTGCGGGGATAGGCGACTCCTCCAGGACATTATCTCCACCAGAGAGCTCTTCAACTCCCCTTCCGCCAGGTAGACGGCTCCTCCAGGATGCTACCTCGGCCAATCGGTTAGACGGCTCCACCGGGATATTACCTTGACGAGCTCTGTGTGCTCCAGCACAAGGACTCACCGCAGGGATATGCGACTCCTCTGGGACACTATTTCTACCAGGGAGCTCTTTAACTCCCCTTTTGCCAGGTGGACGGCTCCTCTGGGATGCTACCTCGGCCAGTCGGGTAGACGGCTCCTCTGGGATGCTACCTTGACTCGCTCTGAGTGCTCCGGCACAAAGACTCACCCGCGGGGATAGGCGACTCCTCCTGGACACTATCTCCACAAGAGAGCTTTTTAACTCCCCTTTTGCCAGGTAGACGACTCCTCCGAGATACTACCTCGGCAAATCGGGTAGACGGCTCCTCCGGGATGCTACCTTGACTCGCTCCGAGTGCTCCGGCACAAGGACTCACCCGCGGGGATAGGCGACTCCTCCGGGACACTATCTGTACTAGGGAGCTTTTTAACTCCCCTTCTGCCAGGTAGACGGCTCCTCCGGGATGCTATCCCGGCCAGCCAGGTAGACGACTTCTCCAGGATGCTACCTCGGCCTGCAGAATAGGCGACTCCTCCGGGACACTATCTCCATCAGGGAGCTCTTCAACTCCCCTTCTGCCAGGTAGACCGCTCCTCCGGGATGCTACCTAGCTCGTCTGGTAGACGACTCCTCCAGGATGCTACCTTGATACGCTTCAAGTGCTCCAGCATAAGGACTCACCCGCGGGATAGGTGACTCCTTCGGGATACTATCTCCGCCAGGGTGTCTTCGTGACTGGCCTACGTGCTTTGACACTGGGGGCTTGCGTCGGCACCCCTATGGACTATGACCCCCGAGTCATTTCGAGACAGGAGTAGGTCTTCGGAGGGCATCGCCGCTAGTCCTTCTGGCAGTTGGGCGTCGGGTCTTCTCCACCTTTGCCAGGCCTGTGGGACTCTACAAGGGCTTGGATTGGTGGCTAGATCAAGGGAGTTCTCTGGCCACACCGACACTGTCAAAGCCAGTCTTTCCAGTCAGACAGAGCGACGCTGTGCGGGACAGGCCAGGTGAATATGCGATTCGACAGCCTGTGGAACACCAGCAACTGTGGACCCCTCGATGACGTGTCACTCTCGGGGAGTGCCATGTGTCGCGTGATGACATCGTCATCTCAACCTCTATAAATAGAGGTCTTGAGAATTCATTTGGAGGACTTCAAATTTTCAAATTCATGGAACTCTGACATTTTCACTTTTGCACTCTAGAATCTTAGAGAGAGAAACATACAGGACCCTGACTCTGGACCAAAGCATCGAACTGTGACTGTCATCGTGTATTCACCCTGCGCCATCGCCCTCGCAACACTGCCACCATCAGGCTCTGTCTGGGAAGCCCTTGGAGTCTGCCCTTGCTACACCCTTGTTGTGTCCCACATCATCACACTTGGCATCTGACTAGAACTGCATTCTTTGTGGCACCTCCACGTCGACTGCGAATCCACTTTCCTTGGCATCACAATGCAACACTACTAATTTTGCCCAGGTCACCACATACACCCTTAATTTCCTAAGAAGCGACCAAGCTACCAAGAAGTAAAAATCTACTTCCTTTTATCTAAGCAACACAGCACTACTAATTTGCCCAGGTAACGACACCACACACCTGATTTCTGTAGCAATCACTACTATAAGTCACAATTCAAAGTACCTACTCCATTTTTCTAAAGAATGTATCACTACTTATGTGGCCCGATCAACACACACAAACCTGGTATTTGTAGGAAAAGACAAAGCCATGTATGTTCTTATTACCGAATCACCGAAAGTAAAAATTTTGATGGACCAGAATGCGTATGTGGTATCTTTAAAATCAGCACATGCAAGACGGGGCTTCCAAGAATTGCGTCTGGATTCTTCAATGATTCATGCAAAAGAAGCGAAAATATGAGAAGTCAAGTTGTGTAACATCTGATTTTTGTAGGAATAATCACAAAAAGTAAAAAAAAAAAAAGAACATGGATCATACATACGCTTAGGTATCGTCAAAATCAGTGCATGAAAGATGGGGCTTCTGAGAATGGCATCTGGATTCTTCAATAATTCATGCAAAAGAGGTGAAGATGAGAAGTAAATTTGTCTCATTTGTTATGGAAGGAAGAGATTTTAATTCTAACGAAATGGAAGAAGAAAAGGCAGGAGGTAGAAGAAGAGGCAAGAAGGAAGCAAAGGGAGAGCGACTGAGTCAGAAAGAAGGAACTAAAGAAGAGAAGGCATGCATCAGAAAAAATTGAGTGATTTTATCTATAGAGTAGAACCAATTATCTGCTAAGGCAATAGAAAAGTGAATTTTATCTATCTTAAGTGGCAATTGATTGATTTATATAAAAATAGAGAGGTTATTTTTTGTCCAAAAACTGATTTAAACTCATTCACACTTTTATTAGTAGTATAGATGTTTGTGAACATTTGGAGTGTTCATGTTCAGCTTGTTTAACAAACGAACTCTAAAAACTTGTTCATGTGCAGTCTCTATATATACAAAAGAAAATATTATACGAACGAATGTGAATGAGTTTTATAGAGAACGAACTACGAGTAGTTCGTAAATTGCTCGTTTCACTTACAATCCTGTTCATACCCTATTCTGGTCGCACCCCAAGACCCGCCAAGGGACCCACTTTGCACGACACATCACCCAGTCAGCGGTCAACTTTTCAACGCTCGAGGGCCGGTCAAAGCAACGCATGCTCAAGTCACGTGAACCATTCGTGAAGCGACTTCGGCGTGCCTTCCACCCCAAGGGGTCGGCCTCCCTCTAGGGTCGGCCTCCCCCAAGGGTCGGCCACCCCAAGGGGTCGGCCACCCTCGGGGGGTCGGCCTCCCCCAAGGGGTCGGCCACCCTGGGGGTCGGCCACCCAAGGGGTCGGCCACCCTCGGGGGGTCGGCCTCCCTCTAGGCTCGGCCTCCCCCAAGCGTCGGCCTCCCTTGGGGGTCGGCCACCCCATGGGGGTCGGCCACCTGCCTTGAACACCGACGCCGTCACCTTTGACCCCACCCCATTGTCACGACGACCGTCGCTCGCGGCCGCACTCCGCCATAGTCGCGACAACCGTCGCTCTCGGCCGTGCCCCTTCGTCGCGATGACCGTCGCCCGTAGTCTCGATGACCGTCACTTGTGGCCGCTCTGTCGCCATGACAACCGTCGCTCACGGTCGCGCGCCATCCACGCAACGACCCTCGTCGCTCGGAGATCACTCTGCGACCCTCGTCGCCCGCACTCAACCGCGCCCCATGCGCTGCAATCATGTTATATGCTTACGGGATAGGCTACTCCTCCAGGACACTATCTCCGCCAGGGTGCCTGCGTGACTAGCCTACGTGCTCTGGCACTGGGGGCTCGCGTCGGCACCCCTAAGGACTATGACCCCCGGGTCACTCGGAGACGGGAGCAGGTCTTCGGAAGGGCATCTTGCCTAGTCCACCTGGCAGCTGGGCGTCGGGTCTTCCCCACCGCTGCCAGACCTGTGGGATTCAGTAAGGGCTTGGACTGGAGGCTGGGGCAACGGGCTACTCTGACCATGCTACCGCGGCATGATCAGTCTCCTCAGACAGGCAGAGAGATGTTGCAAGGGCAGGGCAGCACGAACTTAGGAACCGGCAGTCCAACGAAGGGTCAGTGCGTTGGCCCCCTGGTGACGTGTCGTTCCCAGGGGGCGACACATGTCAACTTATGACACATGCACATTTTTGCCTATAAATAGTGGACTTTGGAGCTTTTTCAAGGATCTTATTCTCATTTGGACTTTTCACTTTCTCTCTCTAAAGGAAACATTCTCTCTGGAATTCTAGTGAGAGAAATATACTTGAACTCCCGTCTACGGACCCTGGACGCCATACCCTCATCACGGACTGCAGACTGTCGGTCCTGTTCATCGTCACCTTGCCTGCGCAGCACTGCCACCCCTCACGACCTGTCTGGGGAGCCTTGTCCTCGGCCCTTGCGCCGTCCTTGCTGTCTCCCACGTTGCCTACCTGGAAGCCAACTCAGACCGCATCCTTTGTGGCACCTCCACGTATCATCGAACCATTTCCGGCACCATCATTTTGGCGACTCCGCTGGGGAGGTGAGCATCGTATTGCGGTTTGCATACCTTCCGGACTTAGGCATTATGCCTGTGCAACGGAGAGCTACTAGGGCGACCAGCCAAGGACCCAACCCCGCCATGCAAGAACACCACCTCGGTGATCAGGAGGAGACTAGCGCCACGCGGCTCCGAGACCAGCTGCCGACCACTACCCCCGACGTACAAGTGCTCGTAAATGCAGCCATCCAGCAACTCACTCCAACCATCACCACTCTGCAAGATTCACAGACCACTCTACTAGCCGCCATTATGGACATGCAAAAATCCATACAAGCCCTGTCCTCACAGCAGGCCGCTCCATCAATCCAGCCTTCAGGACCGGGGCCAGCTTTTGACATCGCCCCGGCCCCAGTGTCGCGACTACCGCCGCCTTGGACATCTAGACCCTTGGCGGTAGGGCTCGCAACACCGTCGCTGCCGGTAGCCGACATATCTCCTTCTGCAGTGCCGCCCCGCAAGCTACACACGGATCTCGGGCCAGTCTTGCAGCAGATTCCCCCCGCTGTCACACCATCTCATCTGACGCCGGCAAGAAGCTCCTCCGAAACGCATGACTCCATCGAGATGGAACCTAATCCCTATCCAGTTGAGCAACACCAAACCCCCGGCCAAGTGATGGGCATGTCTCGCCAACCCACACTTGCCCCTGCACAGCTGCCCCTGCCAGCACCTGCACCATACCAACCCTCCCATGTCCCCGTTCATCAAGCCGTGCCATCTGGGGGCTCGGGGGCTCGCGACGCACCAGGCGGTCATCACCCCTTGACCGGCAATGAGGCACCATCCTCCAACTATGTCACTCAGTCAGATTTGGAGGCCCTTGTCCGTCGCCTGTCGAGGAATTCCGAGCCGGACTCCTCAACCCGTCTAACCGGACACGCCCCGTACGCCAATGATATCGCCATCGCACCCTACCCCATCAAGTACAAGCAACCAAACTTTGTGCTCTTCAACGGACGTGAGGGAAACGCCCGTGAACATCTAACAAGGTTTGCAGGCTCCTTGGAGCAGTATGGTACAGGAAGCAGCTTGAAGTTGAGAGAATTCCACAAGTCCCTTACGGGCTTGGCTTACACTTGGTATCACCAGATCCCCGCAGGGACCGTCCACACCTGGGGCGACATGGTCCAGCTGTTCTTAGACAAATTTCATTACGAGACCGAGCGCGTGACTATCGTTGATATTGCTGGCATTCGCCAGAACCAGGGGGAAGACTTGAATAAATATGTGCATCGTTTTCATCTTAAGTGCCTTGAGTGCACAGATTTCAGCAAAGACGAAACGTTGGTTCCCATATGCATCAAAAATATGATTGACGTCTACCGAGTGCATATCGAGAACCTACAGTTAAGGTCATGGGGACACCTCAAGGAGGCAGCCCGACGAACTTACGAGACAGTTGGTCCTGTCAAGTCATGGAAGCCTCGACCGCAAAGTACGCTGTTGGCCTCAGCAGATGCACCTATCACTCAACGTAGCAACGACAACAACAACTATGCAGGCTTCAAGCGTCAGCTTCCAGATGTGAACCAAGGCTCCGACAAGCGAAGGCAACAAAGACCCGCACCTAACTATCCCTGTGACCTGAATACAGTGAAGGAACTCTTGGCCGAATGGGTGGCGCATGACAAAAATTTCCAACTGCCACCAATGCGGACCAATATCACAGACGAAGAAAAGGCCAGGCCCACCTACTGTCCTTTCCATCGAGCCCTTGGCCATCCGCTCAAAGATTGCAATGCACTGCGAACCATCTTTGCAAGGAAGGTAGCGTCGGGCGACCTGCAGCTACGGAAAAATAACGATGTGCGCAAAGATCCCTACCCACCGCATCGCAACAGTAGGGAGCACCAGGCCCTTATGGCTGTCACTGACCATGTCGAGCCTGTAATCCACGAAGCCCCGGCAGAGCCCACACTGACCCTCGTGCCTCCTCCAGCTAAGCAGTCGATGCCTCCCCTTCGACAGATGACGAAGATCAAAAGTTTTTTTGATGAAATGGGGTTTTCACCCGCCGCCCGGACTTACCTTTCCAATTGCCTGCTCGAGGTCACCACCGGCCTCGGTTCCGAATGCTTCGCCGCCCAGGCTGAATTACGTCACATCCCCTCTACGGCCTTAGTCTTCTCGGATGAAGACTCGCCGCCGATCGAGCATCACAATCGGCCGCTGTTTTTAGAGTGTACTGTTAATGGCACGGGCTTCCGTCGTGCCTTGGTTGATTGCGGCGCCTCGATCAACATCATACCCCTCATCACCCTGCAACAGGCCGGCATTCCCCCAAGGAAAATCATCCGTGACCCCGTCAATATTACCGGCTTTGGACAGGGTCCTCAGTCGACCCTCGGCCATATCACCGTCGACCTCATGGTCGGAACTGTCCGTCGCGACACTACTTTTCACGTAATAGACAGCGAGTCTGCCTTTCACCTCCTGCTCGGGAGACCATGGATCCACGACAACAAGGCCGTTCCCTCAACATACCATCAATGTGTGAAGCTGGTAGCCGGTTCTACGGGACATGAGGTAGCAATGACAATCCCTGCAACCAAAGCCCCCTTTGAATGCGCCGAGTCTTATTTCGCCGAGGCCTCCTTCTTCACTAATTTCGCCGAGGATGGGGAGAATGCTACTCATGTACATTCTACCAGGCTGCCGACCTGGGATGAGCTGTGCGGGGACAAGCTTCCCAAGGACAAAACCGGGAGAAGTAACAAGAATAATGGGTCAACCCCACCGCTTCCGCCTGCTGCCACGACCAATTCCCCCCCTTCTTCCCCCAAGTCCAAGAAGCAAAAGGCTGAGCCGGCCTTTCGACGTATCGTCAAGGACGGCAAGATCATCTATCAATTATGACGGTATGCAGGGGCTCCAGGCGGTCCCTCCTCAGACCCCCTCGACCCCGACCCCCTTGGAGAGACTGAATGGTGCCGCACGGCCGAGCATTGCCAGCCAGATCCTGACCTCACCCCCGGCGCGGCACCACCTTGCTATGAGGATGGCCCTCGACCTCAGGCTGAAGATATTGAAGAAATCAACCTGGCCGACCCGGGCGAAGAACCGCGGCACACCTACATTGGCACAAAACTCGCCCCCGGCCGAAGAGAGGAATTGGTTTCCCTCCTACACGAGTATCGTGATGTCTTAGCATGGAGCTACAATGAGATGCCCGGACTGGATCCTGCCTTAGTCACACACCATCTCAACATTGCTACCGGATCTATCCCTAGCCGACAGCACCCGCGGACATTCCGCCCCGAGCTCGAATTGAAAATCAAGCAAGAGATTGAACGCCTCCTGCGCGCAGGCTTCATCGAACCTATCACTCACCCTATTTGGCTGGCTAATGTCGTCCCTGTACAAAAGAAGAATGGCCAAGTCCGCGTCTGTATCGACTTTCGGGACTTGAATAGGGCGTGCCCCAAGGACGAGTTTCCACTACCCAATATCGACATGCTCACGGAGGCCGCCGCCGGATATGAAACTTTATCTTTCATGGATGGGTTCGCAGGTTATAATCAGATTCGCATGAACCCCGACGACAGCGCCAAGACAGCCTTCCGCACTCCTATGGGTAATTTTTGTTGGAAAGTTATGCCTTTCGGCCTCAAGAATGCGGGTGCTACGTATCAAAGGGCTATGACAGCAATATTCCATGACATGATACACCATACTGTGGAAGACTATGTCGACGATCTTATTATCAAATCCAGGAAGGAAAGTGATCACCTCACCGACCTTCAAGCGGTCTTTGATCGTTGCCGCCAGTATAACATGCGGATGAATCCATTGAAATGTGCCTTCGGAGTCTCCTCCGGCAAGTTCCTCGGGTTCTTGGTCAGTCGACAGGGCATCGACGTTGACCCCTCGAAAGCAGCCTCCATCCAAGAAATGCCCCCCCCCAAGAACACAAAGCAACTGAAGAGCTTCCTCGGCAAGGTCTCTTACCTCCGACGCTTCATACCCGCACTGGCCGAGCTCATTACGCCATTTCAACACTTGACGCGTAAAAGCGCACCGTGGAATTGGGGCGCGCCCCAACGGCAAGCATTTGAACAGATTAAGGCGGTCCTCATGTCACCGCAAACCATGGTCGTACCACAACGGGGCATCCCACTCCTACTCTACCTGACTTCCACACCCAGATCCATCGGGGCTTTGCTTGCCCAAGAAGTCGAAGGTGTCGAGCGTCCTGTTTATTACCTCAGTAGAGTGATCAGAGGGCCCGAAGCCAACTACTCCGAGCTCGAGAAACACTGTCTAGCCTTGGTGTACGCCTCACAGAAGTTCAGACATTACTTTCTAGCGCATCAGATCACACTCGTCACCAAGGCTGACCCGCTCCGTTACATGCTTACACGTCCCGCCCTGTCTGGCCGACTCACACGGTGGTTGCTGCTGTTGGCCGAATTCGGTTTATCTATCAAGAATCCTACAGCTCTGCGGAGCCAAGCACTCGCAGACCTCCTGGCCTTCTTCCCACGCCAACAATGTGAACCGATATCGGATCAACTGCCGGGGGAGGAGACAGCCCTCATCACCGACATCGATGGACTGTGGACGCTTGAATTCGACGGCTCTGCCACTAGCAAAGGCCCCAATGGCACGCCCCTCCGGCAAGGGGGTGCCGGCATAGTCTTGCGGGCACCAGACGGTGTTACCACTTCATTATCCTTCAAACTTGCATTCCCGGTGTCTAACAACGAAGCTGAATACGAGGCACTTGTCATTGGCCTCATGATCGCCGTCAGTATGGGGGCTAAGGCGCTGTGTGTGAAAGGAGATTCAAATCTGGTCATGAAGCAGGCGGACGGGGAGTTCGCGGTCAAAGAACCAGCCTTGGCACCTTATCGTGCCTTGGTGCAACACTTGGAAGGAAGACTCGGTCATGTCCAGTATGAACATCACAATAGGTGCCACAACAGACATGCGGACTGCTTGGCCACGATCGCGTCAAAGATAGAGGTCGATGGTGAACAACGGATGCTAACCATCGTCAAGAGAATGGAACCATGCACAGCACTGAACCTAGTCCCGAGGGACGTTACTGCGGACGATTGGAGGCAACCTATCATCGACAAACTTAAAGCGCCATCTCTTGCTCATGCCTCCACCCTTACAGACTTTTCAATGATGGGAGATGTCTTATACAGGCGGTGTCCCGGAGGCACTCTAGCAAGATGTTTGGCACCGGAAGAGGCAAAACACAAATTACAGCTCGGCCACCAGAAGTGTTGTGGCTTCGACGGTCCCCCTCTGTATCGTCGCCTCCAGCGTATGGGATTATATTGGCCATCCATGGCCAAGGACGCCTCGGATATACAAAAGGATTGTCCCGAGTGCCTGTATGCACCCGACGGTGCCGAAGCTCTTGTCATTGACATCGAGGGTGACTGGCGCCAGCCTTTCATCCAGTATCTATCCCACGGGATTCTACCACCTGACCGCGGCTCAGCACGATCCATCAAGCGCAAGGCAGTCAGGTATTTTGTGACGGAAGGCGAGTTATTTCGCAAGGGATTTTCGGGACGCACCCTGCGATGCTTGCAAGGTGCCCAAGTGGTCAAAGTCATTAACGAAGTACACAATGGTGATTGTGGTGAACATCAAGGCTCCCAGAAGCTGTATGCAGAATTACTAAGATTGGGGTATTATTGGCCGACTATGGAATCCGACTCCATCTCGCATGTCCGACGCTGCCAACCCTGCCAGCGGCACGCCGACAGGATACACTCGCCAGCATCCGACTTGCACATGATCTCAGCACCTTGGCCATTTCATTCTTGGGCCCTCGACCTCATCGGCCCCATCCACCCGCCGTCCAGAAGCCATTCATGGATCATGGTTGCTACTGAACGCTTTACGAAGTGGGTTGAAGCCGTACCTCTGCGGAGAGCCACGGGAGGTGCCGTTTCCAACTTCTTACGCGACGTCATCTGTCGTTTCGGCATCCCTCGATGTATTATATCTGACAATGGCACCCCATTCATTAACCGAGAGGTTCGAACTCTCATGGAAAGGTACAACATCAGCCATGCCACATCAACTCCCTATTACCCGCAAGGTAATGGTCAAGCTGAAGCGTCCAACAAGACTTTGCTACGAGTATTATCGCGAATGGTGCATGACGCCGACCGGTCGTGGTCCGAACAACTGAATCTGGCACTCTGGGCCTACAGAACATCCATGCACACAGCGACAAAGGCCACGCCTTTCTCTCTCGTCTACGGGGACGAGTGTGTGGTACCTGCCGAGATCGCAGAACCATCGGCTCGACTTTCCCTAAGCAGCAGTCTCGGAGATGAAGAAGCCCGGCTCGCGGCACTTGACGGCCTCGACGAACGACGAGCCACGGCCCTGCGCCGCATGAAGAAGTATCATGAGCAGCTTACGAAAGCTTATGGGAAGACCGTCAAGCCACGTTCGTTTATCGAGGGCGACCTTGTTCTTCAAGCCGCCAAGCATGTGCGGGCCAACATGTCAGCTCCTAAATTCACGCCAAACTGGGAGGGCCCTTTCACGGTGCACGAAGCCCGCACTAATGGCTCGTACCTCCTGCTCAACCACGACGACGGTCAGGTCTCGGCCCCCATCAACGGCCGCTACCTGAAGAAGTATTATGTGTAGCCGCGACAACATAAGCCCGCGTCATAGAACGCGCCCTCGTAGCATTTTTGTACATGCGACATTGCTTGCAGACTTGTATTTTTTTGTTGATCTGTGTAGCGTTCTACACTAGTCATGTAATGGTGTTTTGTACCGCGTCCTATCAATACAAAGTCATGCTGTTACCTCAACTTCTGCCCAGCTGGCACTCATTCTCAACCTATGCTTCCTAAGTCACTTTCTACGAGCGGGAATGGGAAAGCATTCACAAGTAACCGAAACAAGCAAGACATTCAAAAAAAAAGAGAGAAGAAAGAAGAGAGCAACCGAACATAACATACAATAAGCCGAGACCATCAAAAATATGTACATATACATCAAACGTTTACTAGCCGTCGTTAAGCACTACAACTACGGCAAAGTAACATACAAGCTAGGAAAGTCTAGACAACAGCGATGCAACTGGGTGGGAGCTGAATGCCTGAAGTACCTCCCGCTCCGCTTGTACCTCTGACCATCCAGCATCAAGCTCGGCCTGTCGCCCTAACCGCTCTGACTCTCGCCCGTCCACCTCACCTCGCCGCCTCTGTAGATCGGACAACTGCCTCTGCAAATCGACGAGCTGTCTCTCTATCTCTGCCACCTGCATGTCAATCCCGGCCAACTCTGCCGTGATCTCTGACCGCTCTGCCTCTAATCCTGTGCGGCGCCGCTCCAGCAACATCTCCCGCATAACCACGACTGCACGCCTCTCATCCATATCGTGGCTGACGCTCCTCGATCTAAAGAAATCTGCTAGCCAGTCCAGCTGCATACCTAGCGATGTGAACGGAGCGAACTCTGAAAGCGACCGAGCAACGAACTCTGCAGTCCAACCCGACGACGGCACACTGGCGAACGGCAGCAACCACTCCATAAACCCTGCAGACACCCACATCCGTAGTACTGGGTTCTCTACCACCACGCTCTCGAATGTCTGCGGGAACGCTGCCTTCACCAGTTCTAACCGGCGCACAGTCTCCGCCGGTAGCTGGAGGCCCCCCCAAGCTGCCACATCCACCTGACCGCTCGAGGATCCTCTACTCATATCTCCGACTGTCGCGCCACTGCCGCCCGCTGCAGAAATCTCCGACATCCCACCCGCCCTCTGCGCCCCAATCGTGGCTGAGTGCATCGCCAGAAGAGTAGCTCCGACCTCAACCACGGACTCCGGCAATGTGTCATGCCGTCGCACCACCACGGCCTGAACCGGTGTCTCTCGCTCACGAATCGAGGCAGCAACAACAGACTCAGGCTCCGCCATTTCGCCACCATCACCTCCCACAACCTGCGTCTCCATGCCTGTCCACCAGTCCTCGTCAATGTCGAACATCACCGTATCGCTCCCCTCTCCGCCGTATAGTGCCCCCACCGTTTCCTCAGTAGCAGGCAATGGGCTCACCCTCCTCGGCACACTGGCCGTCAATAGCTCAACGGCCTCGGTCTCGTCACTGTCAACTAATCTGCCGGCCTCGGCTGCCATAGCCTCCTCGCCTGCGATCTCAGTCTCGGCCTCGCTCCCCCCCGCGACCGCCTCTTCCTCGTCCCCCTGGCAAAACCGCTGTCAGTTCACAGATTATGAGCAATATGCAAACCATATTTATACGACAAAAAGAAAGGACAGAAGCAAACCTCAGAGTCTAGCTCCTCTAATACGTCGCGCGGCCTCTTCGCCCCTGATAGGTGTGGGGCTGAGGTACCAGCACTAGCCTGACGAGCTGTCTCCATCATCCCCACTCGCAATGCCGACAAGGGCCCCTTGCCGGCCCCCGGCACCCTCGGCACCTCGGCAATAGGCTCCTCCCCACGGTCCTCCCCGGGAGCAGCGTCCCCCAACTCTACGGCATCCTCCTCCGCCTCCCTCTCCGAGCTCGGAACAGAACTCCCGGTCACCAGTGACAGCATCCCGCACTGCCTCGCGACTGTGGCCGATATCAAACTCAGGGCTCGGTCACATGCGAACACATCTACCTGTCGACGTGTGCCTGACGGCTGTGCCAGCCATCCGGCCCAGCTCCCTCGCAGTCGCTCCCACCAATGCGCATAATCCGCGGTCACCGCCCCTGCCACCTCTGTCCCTGGCTGCCTCCACTCTGTCGTCGGTGCCGGCCACTCGCGGGCTCTGTCATATAGTGTATACCCAAAAGCCGTCGCCACACTCCAAGGGCTGTCATAACCGCATGGGGGCTCTAGATCGTACCCGAACGCCAACGACAGACGGTCCGGGCAATACCTCGCCACATAATAGCAGCACTCGGCGGGCTTCCCGCCATCATCTGTCAATACCGGGAGCCAGCCGGGAAAATACGCGACCAATAGCGCCAGCTGTCCTGGCGCTAGCTCGCCTCTCCGGCTCAGATCTGTCGTCACCTCCTGCACGTGCAGCCATGGCGGCGTACCATATGACGCATGCATCTCCATATAGGGCCGTCGCTCACATTCCCCCCGTTTGTCTAGAATCTGTGCCAACGGGCACCCCGGCCTCCTGATGCCTGCCCAAGCAAAAGCCCGAGACCCGCTACACCACAACGCCACCTGCCGCGACCTGCCTGGACGGGTCACTGTCCCCATCGTCGGTGACGGGTGTGCGAGTGGGTATCCGTCAGGACGGTACCCTGGAAAGCACTCGTACAGGTACCTCTGCAAAAACATCCAGTCCACGTACGTCGCCACCTGATACCGACCATACGACCGCTTCACGTCATTCACGAACTGATCTAGCCGCGAGTATAACGTGCCCAAGTACACCGGAGCCAAGCCGACCCGCCTTCCCTGCGCCATCCTAATGGCCAAGGGAAACACCCTCGGGGAAATGCCATCCTCAGGTGTCCCCTCAAACACAAACCTGCAAACAACGACCGGCAACATATGTCAGTTTGACGTTTTACAGGGCAAGCAGGACATACGATATATTCACGAATAATCACACGACAGTACAAAATTTACCTCGATAAGAACATCGCCAAAAACGCCACCAACTCGTACCGATCGCTGCCATGATACGGACCCATCACGAACTGGGCAGCATTGCCCAACTTCTGGCCTGTCCTCGCCTGCGGCGTGCCGTAGAACTGGCGCAGCCACCCACCGTACGTCCCCTTCCGGTGCCTCTTCGTCTCCGCCAAAATGTCCAGTAGCTGCGTCTGCAACAACCGCTCCTCCCCGCTCAGCCGGGTCACCCGTGCATCCACCTCCCCGTGTATCGGCAGCCCTGTCAGCATCAACACATCGAGTAACGTCGGCCCGATCTCCCCGAACTCGGTCACGAACGTATGCGACTGCGTGCTCCATCTTGCCAGCAATCGGGTCATCCCTGGCGTATCCCTATATAACTCCAGCCCCCTCGCCGTAACATTGATCGCCGGTAACAGCCCTAGTGCCTGCAACACCTGCGCCCTCACCGGTGTCTCCAACATATGCTCACACCAAAAGTCCCACCCTACCGGCATCGCACTATGGCCCTTGAACATCACCGGCGACCAAGGTATGTCCTCTCTCCCAATCAACAATGCCGGTACATACCTCGGCGACATCACAGGCGCCTCCGCCGGGCTCGGCGCGCGAAGGTAGGGTGACGACAGCCGAGGCTCCTCTCCCATCGACGGACCACCCCACGGTGTCCTGAACGCTCCGTCTGCCACACGAATGGCCAACTCCCTCCACAGCTCACGGTCCGGTACACACGGTACTACTCCCCTCACCCCCAGCAATGTGTTTGTTTTATCTGGCTCCGGATCGTAGGACCTCCTACCGCCATCATCAAAGGTCAATGGCACTGCCGCCTCGACACCCACTGACGGTGTGGCCTCATCGACTGGCGGCGCCGGCACAGGTACAGTCATCATATCCCGCGGCGGTCGCGATGTACCCGTCGCGGCCCCTCGCGGCTTCGCCCACATCTTCTGCCGAACTTTTTTCGCTGCTGGCGTCGCTCCGGGCTGTGAGGATGGGACTTGGGCCTGTCGGACACCCTGCGTGACCGACCCCCCGTGACTGGCCGACCCCCCATGTGCGGCCGACCCCTCTCGTGCGGCCGACCCCCCGTGGCTGGCCGACACCCCATGCGCGGCCGACCCCTCTCGCTGGGCCGACCCCCCTTGCCCGGCCGATCCCCCTCGCTGGGCCGACCCACCCCGTCCGGCCGATCCCCCTCGCTCGGCCGACCCTCTCGTGGCTGGCCGACCCCCCATGCGCGGCCGACCCCTCTCGCTGGGCCGACCCCCCTGCCCGGCCGACCCCCTCGCTGGGCCGACCCCCCTCGTGCGGCCGACCCCCGTGGCTGGCCGACCCCCCTCCCCTCGCAGAGCCACCAACTGGCCGACCCCCTGGCCCCGACGACCCCTCGCCCAATTCCACCTCTTCTCTCACCATCCCTTTTTCTCTCTTTCTTTCTCTCTCTCTCTCTCTCTCTGACTTGCGTAGGCACAAATGGCGGTGCCTCCGCCCTGCCCCCCTCCGCTCCTTATATAGGGGTGGGCAATTTTCTTTTCTTTTTCTTTTTATTTTTCTCTTTCTTTCTTTCTTTTTCTATTCTTTCTTTCTTTCTTTTCTTTTTCTTTCTTTTTTCCTTTACTTTACGCTCCCGTCCGCCGGCGCCTCGCCACAGTTTGTCGACCACGCGCCGTCACCGCTATGACCGCAGTGCGCGCCCGCGCGCCACCTCCACGACCTTCGTCGCACGCATTCACATGACAGCTCCGCGACAGGCCCCGTCGCCCGCGTGCCATCTCCTTGAACCGCGTCGCTTGTGCCAACTCATCGCGCTCTTTACAACGCGCGCTCAACGCCAATGGTCACTTGATGCACTACCGCGACGTTCGTCGCCGCGCCCGTGCGCCATTCTCATCATGCGTGCCCCCGGCACCAAGTATAGCTCCGCGACGTTCGTCGCCGCGCCCGTGCGCCATCTCATCATGCGTGCCCCCGGCACCAAGTATAGCTCCGCGACGTTCGTCGCCGCGCCCGTGCGCCATTCTCATCATGCGTGCCCCCGGCACCAAGTATAGCTCCGCGACGTTCGTCGCCGCGCCCGTGCGCCATTCTCATCATGCGTGCCCCCGGCACCAAGTATAGCTCCGCGACGTTCGTCGCCGCGCCCGTGCGCCATTCTCATCATGCGTGCCCCCGGCACCAAGTATAGCTCCGCGACGTTCGTCGCCGCGCCCGTGCGCCATTCTCATCATGCGTGCCCCCGGCACCAAGTATAGCTCCGCGACGTTCGTCGCCGCGCCCGTGCGCCATTCTCATCATGCGTGCCCCCGGCACCAAGTATAGCTCCGCGACGTTCGTCGCCGCGCCCGTGCGCCATTCTCATCATGCGTGCCCCCGGCACCAAGTATAGCTCCGCGACGTTCGTCGCCGCGCCCGTGCGCCATTCTCATCATGCGTGCCCCCGGCACCAAGTATAGCTCCGCGACGTTCGTCGCCGCGCCCGTGCGCATTCTCATCATGCGTGCCCTCGGCACCAACTGTAGCTCCGCGACGTTCGTCGCCGCGCCCGTGCGCCATCTTCATACGTGCCCCCGGCACCAAGTATAGCTCCGCGACGTTCGTCGCCGCGCCCGTGCGACATCATCGTGCCCCCGGCACCTATATGCTCCGTGACCTTCGTCGCCGCACCCATGCGCCATTCTCACATGCCCCGGCACAAAGTAGCTTCGCGACGTTCGTCGCCCCACCACTTTCATGACATGTGCTCCGGCACCATGTATGTCCCCGCGACAATCGTCGCCATGTCCATGCACCACGACCATGTTACAAGCGGGCATAACACCCGTTCACCACACCAACGCCGCCATGGGCATGGAAGACCTTCAACCCACTCTCTAGAGTGTGCGGCATTCTGGAGGCTCCGGCACAATGCACAACCCCTCCCGGGCATGGGCTCACAACCTAGAAGCCATCGCCGGCACAATCAACTACGGGATGGGCTCACAACCTTGAAGCCATCGCCGGCACAATCAACTACGGGATGGGCTCACAACCTTGAAGCCATCGCCGGCACAATCAACTACGGGATGGGCTCACAACCTTGAAGCCATCGCCGGCACAATCAACTACGGGATGGGCTCACAACCTTGAAGCCATCGCCGGCACAATCAACTACGGGATGGGCTCACAACCTTGAAGCCATCGCCGGCACAATCAACTACGGGATGGGCTCACAACCTTGAAGCCATCGCCGGCACAATCAAACTACGGGATGGGCTCACAACCTTGAAGCCATCGCCGACTCAATCAAACTGCTACACGGGCTTAGCGTCATCGCCGGCTCCATTACCAGGAACCCTGGCCCCCGCAGCAAGAGGGGCTGTAACCACATCGTTTATGCATGCGACGCCCGCTCGGGTTGCCCCTCCGCGCCCGCCGCACGCAGGGGGCTTATGTTCATACCCTATTCTGGTCGCACCCCAAGACCCGCCAAGGGACCCACTTTGCACGACACATCACCCAGTCAGCGGTCAACTTTTCAACGCTCGAGGGCCGGTCAAAGCAACGCATGCTCAAGTCACGTGAACCATTCGTGAAGCGACTTCGGCGTGCCTTCCACCCCAAGGGGTCGGCCTCCCTCAGGGTCGGCCTCCCCCAAGGGTCGGCCACCCCAAGGGGTCGGCCACCCTCGGGGGGTCGGCCTCCCTCTAGGGTCGGCCACCCCAAGGGGTCGGCCACCCTGGGGGTCGGCCACCCTGGGGGGTCGGCCACCCAGAGGGGTCGGCCACCCTCGGGGTCGGCCTCCCTCTAGGGTCGGCCTCCCCCAAGGGGTCGGCCACCCTTGGGGGTCGGCCACCCTCGGGGGTCGGCCTCCCTCTAGGCTCGGCCTCCCCCAAGCGTCGGCCTCCCTTGGGGTCGGCCACCCCATGGGGGTCGGCCACCTGCCTTGAACACCGACGCCGTCACCTTTGACCCCACCCCATTGTCACGACGACCGTCGCTCGCGGCCGCACTCCGCCATAGTCGCGACAACCGTCGCTCTCGGCCGTGCCCCTTCGTCGCGATGACCGTCGCCCGTAGTCTCGATGACCGTCACTTGTGGCCGCTCTGTCGCCATGACAACCGTCGCTCACGGTCGCGCGCCATCCACGCAACGACCCTCGTCGCTCGGAGATCACTCTGCGACCCTCGTCGCCCGCACTCAACCGCGCCCCATGCGCTGCAATCATG